>LPNX011233584.1:38259-123076 GCA_001517045.1 Pseudotsuga menziesii
ATATATATATATATGAGGAATGAGGAGGTTAAGCCATGGAGCTCTGCGGCTCCGAAAAATCTCAGGTGAAGGTTTGACGATCTTGGAGTTATGGCTACAATTTTAATTTCTTAACCTTGTCAGGACAACTTTTCCTCTTTTCTAAGCCATAATACATAATGTATGATGATTACGTGGACTATGAAGATGAGCCCGTACAAGGGCCAATATTAAGCTCGGGTGAGGAAATTCATGGATCGAATGTTGATGATAGCCCCCCTCATTCACAGGCGCTTACTGACACCACCACGAACGCATATAATAACTCCACCGCGTGTACAGGTACTGATGGTACCATTAACACGAAAACTCATTCGCCATCCTCCTCGACAAAGCGTAGGAGCATGAAACCAAAAAAAGGATACCTTGAACTATCTGTTGGTATAGACATTCATTTAGACAAAATTCCGAATTACCTGAATCACGCGCTGGTAGGGAGGCTTTGTGGCAAGATAACAAGCAGGGAGGCTCTTAAACGTTGGATGGCGGATAATTGGCTCCCGCTGCTGGGCTATACACCAGACTTTCATATCCTCCCAAGAGGATGGTTACTATTTAAAATAAAAAAGGAGAATGAAGGTACCTCACTATTGGAACAGAATGGAGCTGGGGACCTTCCTGTGGAATCCTGCGAAAATGGCACGTTGATTTTAATGCCAAACGAGAGCCGCATAACATCTAGCAAATTCGGGTAGTCCTGCCCGGTCTGCCTATGGTTTTCTGGCAAAAGCCCATACTGGAGGTGATAGGAAGTAAGCTGGGTAGATTCCTCAGACTTGAAGATGATTGGGAAACGAAGGTGGACAGGAGATGCGCCCGCATCCTGGTAGAATTAGACTTAAGGGAAGGTCTCTATGAAGAACTATGGATAAAAATGCATGGTAGTCTCTGGACACAGAGACTAGATTATTGGAAGTTGCCTTGGGTTCAGAGACTGGATTATTGGAAGTTGCCTTTCCGGTGTTTCACTTGCAGGCAGGTCGGGCACCTTCAGAAGAACTATTCCACCTTTTCGAAAGGCTCATCGAAGAACACAAAGAAACCTGTAGTTAAAAAAATATGGGTCAAAAAATTTGCAGAAGAGCAGACTTCCAGCAGTTGCGAAACAAACAAAGATAACGACCTGATACCTATCTCAAAGGTGACGGACCTCAAACAAAAGGGTGTCCAAGACCCCTCGGACATAAGGGACGAGCGCCAGCTCATCAAGAAAGGGACATTCGAGGATACAACAGGTCCAAGCTCGATGACGACAGTTAAAAGTATTTCAAAGGGAGTCCAAGACCCCCTGGACATAAGGGGTGACTGCCAGATCATCAAGAAAGGGACACATTTCAAGGCTGCCTCAGGGCCGAGCTCGTCCACATTAGTTAAAGGTACTGCAATTTTCCCACATTCTAATTCTTCTCTTCCCCTTTCAGAATTTAAAAATAACGAAATGGTTAACATCCCCGAGAAAGAGAAGTCTGTACACACAGACGTAGCATCTAGGGATTATAACCTTAGATCCAAATTGAAAAAAGAAGACAACCAGGTCTCCACAGGAGGCTTAGCCTCAAGGCAATTAAAAAAGATGGCGGCAGCCAGAAAGTCAATTTTGTCTTTGCACAGGCTCAAGCAGCTAAGGATATAAAGGAAGGTAAACAGTCAACCATTGGACGGGCTCTTAGAGTGAAAAAGGCCCAACCAAAGGGCTTGGGGGCCAAGGGGACCTCCAAAACAATAACCCTCAAAAGGATAATATCCTTGTTCAGACCAAGTGTTTTAGCCCTCCAAGAAAGCATGATGGAGGGGGAAAAAGTCAAGGAGTTACTGAGCAGTTTCTTGAGAGACTGGAAGATGGAAGCCTTAAATGCTTCAGGACATTCTACTGGTTTAGTTATGGCCTGGAGCCCTAACATAAGTTGCCACTCCATGGGATTCTATAAAGATGAGATAGTTACGGAGTTGGAGGATCCAGAAACAAGGTTACACTTCTCCTTTCTCAATGCTTATGGCCCTTTTCACAACAGAAGACAACACTGGGAAACCTTGGACTCTCAAGGAGCTTTGGACCTCCCCAACCCAATCCTAGCAGGTGACCTAAATCTCATAGTCTCAGTTGGGGAATTTTTGGGGAAAAACGCCTGTCCAGACTCCCTAGGGACCTTATTCGGGGCCCTTTTGGAAAGAAAGAAGTTGGCGGATGTGCAACCTTTAAAGTTGGAACCCACATGGAAAAATAACAGACGAGGGGATCAAGCAATCTCAAAGAGACTAGATTGATTTTTGGTTGTAGATTCCCTACTCCTAGATCGTCTGGTGGTTATATCAAAGGTAGAGACCGGTGCGCTCTCAAACCACAGACCTATCACTCTCTCTCGCAGAATAGAAACCACCTGCCCCTTTCAAATTCGATGCAGCGTGGTTAGAGGACGAAGATTATCGAGCGCAGGTATATGATAGATGGAAACCTTTGGAAAGAACCACAGATTCTTCTTACATGCAACAAATGATGGACAACTTGACATCCATAAAGAAGCTAACGAAGGAATGGGGGAAAAACAATAAAATTCAATACCAAAAGGAGTTGAGAGAGTCAGAAAAAAGGATTGAGGATCTTCACAAATCAAGCACTTCTGGTACCTTCTCAGTTGAAGCCTTTCAGGCGCTAAAAAACGAAGAAAAGACCCGTAGCTCCCTTGTGGACAAGGAAGAACACCATTGGCGCACAAAAAGCAGGGCTCTCTAGCTTGAAGCAGGAGATAATAACACTAAGTTTTTTCACAGATTTGCCACGCATTGGAAAATATCAACACCATTTCAGAAATCAAAGATGATGAAGGCAATACCGCTCGGAGTTTCCTAGACAAAGCAAAGGCAACGAAAAATCACTTCCAACCTAGGTTTAAAGCCCCATCTTGAGGTACTTACACTTTTCCCTCGCCTAATAACAAAAGAAATGAAAGAAGCCCTAGTAGAAGAAATCTCTGAAGCAGAGATTATGACAGTTGTTCACTCATTTCAGAAAGGAAAGAATCCTGACCCAAATGTGTTAACTCTGGATTTTTTCCTAGGATTCTACGACCTTCTGAAAGACGATTAACTGAAGGTAGTTAGAGAGTCTCAAGGATCAGGGAAAGTTTTAGGAGCAATGAACGCCACATTCATTGCCCTAATCCCAAAGAAGCAGAAGGGTGAGACTATCGAGGACTTCCGACCCATATCATATTGTAACTTGATCTAAAAAATTATAGCCAAAACCATTGCTCTCATATTGAAACTGGTCCTTAGATCAATAATATCAGAAGAGCAATTTGGTTTTTTATTTAACTGGCAGATAGATGACGTAGTTTCTTTAGCCCAGGAAGCAATTCATACCATGAAGAAGGAGAAACAGTCAACCTTCGCGTTCAAAATAGATATGTTGAAAGCATACGACAAAGTTAACTGGACTTTTATCCACCTGCTCCTTATACAAATAGGCATGCCAATGCAATTTGTTGATTGGATAATGGGCTGCATACAGTGTACCTCATTCCCGGTACTCATAAACATAACCCATTCACAGTTCTTTCGCTCATCTAGGGGACTTAGACAAGGATGTCCTTTATCGCCATTTCTCTTCCTCCTAGTGGCAGAGGCATTGAGCCGTATAATCCATAAAGCAAAGATGGAACGAACTCTGAAAGGAATCCGGATCTCGAACATGGTGGAACTCACACATGTTTTATTCATGGATGATGTTTTACTAATGGGAGAAGGAACCCTGACCAACTTCCAGAACCCGGCAAAAAGCTTGGAGAAATATCAAAAGGCCACCGCAATGGCAGTTAACATTGACAAATCCAGATTGATCTATAACATCTCTGAAGAACTCCTAAGTAGGGCAAAGGTACTGCTTCCTTATTCATCAATCCCTATTTCAGAAGGTTTTAAATACCTGGGTTTCACTTTAAAACCAAATGCATATTCCTTCCAAGACTAGACCTGGTTGTATAAAAAAATAGAAGCAAGGATCTCTAATTGGACCAATCGTTATCTCTCAAGAGGAGGTCGACTGGTGCTGCTCAAAGCCGTTCTCCAAAGTATACCAGTGTTTTGGGCCTCAATAGCCTACATTTCAAAAGGGATGTTAACAAAGATCATAAGGAAATGTCTCTCATTTCTCTGGACAACAAGTAGTAAAATGGCAAACTTTGATGAAGCCCAGGTCAATGGGAGGATGGGGTTTAAAGAACCCAGATCTTTTTTGTAGAGATCTTGCAGCAAAAACAGTATAAAGACTGGTCGAAAATCAAGACTCACTGTGGGGGAAAACTATGAGATCCAAACACTGCCCAGACTCCTCTGTTGAAGAATGGTTCAGGCAACCCACCAAAACACACAAAAATGCTTCGATTGGGTTGAAGGCCTTCGTTCTAGCTTTCTCACTAGTTGGCAATTGGGTAGCTTGGCATATAGGTGATAGAAGGAAGGTGAGGGTTGGATGTGATCTTTGGGCTGGGGCAGGAGAAGACTTCAAGCTCTTTGATCAGCTTCTCACACAACTCTTAGAAAAAAAACATTCTTTTTGGCAGACGCTCAAGCTAACTAACATTGGCTAGGTAGAACAGTATGGTAGTCAACTAATACACTCGGATTATCAGGTTCAACAACCACATAATGGAATAAATTTAAAACCAAACTACAAAACTCTTTCATCCGGCTTGAGGTGGGTGAAGAGGACCAGATTTATCTGGTAAAAAAATGGAAAATATACAACCAAGTCGGGCTATGACGCTGCCATGGAAAGAGATCATGATGGCATAGAGTGCCGGTGGTGGAAGAAACTATGGAAACTCCCAGGCCCTTTAAAAACGTTGATTACAATCTAGCTGGCGTTAAACAATAAACTGCTAACTTGGGAAGTCCTATTGTACAGAAGCTTCCAGGGGCCAGGAATTTGCCTTCTATGCAAAGCAGATACAGAAACAGTCTCTCATATCTTTTATTCCTGTGAATATGCAGGTTCCCTTTGGCGTAAAACCATTTTCATTCTAGATAGTGCCTCAACAGTTGATTCAGATTCGTCTTTAGAGCTCACATTCAGGAATTGGTGGAACAATGAAAGGGTACGTAGCCATGCTGCCCTCCCCGCTCTATATGTTTACACAATTTGGGAAGCAAGGAACAAGGTTGGTTTTTCAAACATATGCATGCCTACAGAGTTAAAATGCACGATTCTTATGCAGAAATTAATAGAGCATCAAAAGGAACCCAAGCCCTTAGCTTAGAGACTATTAGCTACTCCAGAAATCAACAAATCTATCCCTTGGGGCTTCTTCGACGAGGCAAGCCAGGGGGATCTGCCCTTAGGTGGAGCAGGAGGAGTTCTTTATCTAAATGATAAGGAAAAAACTGAATTTATGTTCGCTCCAGGACAAGCTTCCAATAGCAAGGCAGAACTAGCGGCACTTTGGGCTGTGTTAAGAATAGCTTTAGACAAAAAAATTACAAAGGTTATAGCTATTCAGGGATTCTAAAATGGTCAT
Organism: Pseudotsuga menziesii; assembly: GCA_001517045.1. Lineage (NCBI taxonomy): Eukaryota > Viridiplantae > Streptophyta > Pinopsida > Pinales > Pinaceae > Pseudotsuga > Pseudotsuga menziesii. Next base: position 43,812 of record LPNX011233584.1, read on the forward strand.
AGACTGCGCAAACGGGAAAATACAAATTAAGGCACCACATGTTCAACATCTTCTGAGAGTAATTAAAGAACAAAAATCAACATATGAGACAATCTCCTTCTCACATATATACTGGGAACTGAATACAGAAGCGGATAAGCTATCCAAAGAAGCACTAGCATTACACCTCGGATTAATGGAGGTAAGGGAGAACAAAGAGGAGAAGATTGAAAACCACTTAGTCTGTTTATAGTTCAATTTGTACAGAGCTGGCATTTTTGGTTTGGAACATAACACCGAACAGAACAATCTTTCATGAAGATGTATGTAAAGACTTTGTTAAGGAAAGACATTTGTAATGACAAGGATGATATTTTGGAATCCTTGGATTCTATAGTCAGAATCCCTTAGGGACAGTTCATGATCACTCTTTTTTCAGAGTGATGGATATTTTCCTATTGGAAAATATATATTTGCACCTTACTCCTCGACTTAGAATGGCGGATCCAGCTTTTCAAATTGACACTTTATGTTATAAAAGGTATAATAATGATTTATGAATTCTTGTGGTTGTGGCAACTAACCAACCGAGTAACCCTCAAATGGGTTTCTCTTGATTGATGGTTAGCAGGTTATGTTATCATGGTGGATATCACAACAAAAAACGAAGCTTGTTAATAATTATTTGAAAGATCGACACTGTCGTCTTCAACGTTCGTGATTCTCTCCACAGGAAAAACACTATTCCATGCGACCCTTGATTCGTTTTTAACCAAATGAGACTAACGTTTTTAACTAGTCACCCTTAATTAGTGGAGTAATCTTCAATAATGCGACTGGTTAAGAGTTGAAATTCTCTAGTTTTGCAGGGGATAAGCAATTCTTGAATATTGTGATATTCCAGTATTTCTCACGATTATTTATTTATTTATTTTTATTTTATTTTCCCTGAAGCAGTGGCCACTATTAGTACTTGATTTTAATTGCTTGCAGCAGTTGGCACCCGATTGTAACTTGTTGCATGTATATTTTTTGATGCCTGAAAGGGTCATATCTTCTTCTATAGCACAACCTTCTTCACGGTGTTTTATTTCAAAACCGAATCTTGACTGTGGCAGCGATTGCTTCTTTGAAAATTTTGAATTCTTCATTTTTAGTTTTGGCAACAGGACTAATCCTTTCAACGGACAAGATTGAGTGAAGAATGGCCAAAGGCCTTGTTATCACATATACATTTTTAGCCAGGCTTCCAAGGTGCAGCATGCAGACTTGTCTCTTTTTCTATTTCGGGCTATTTTTACATGGGGTATCAGCATGGATCTCTACAACTTCATTCCACTTTAGAGCCTTTGTTCTTAACGTTTTCCTTGCCAGGACCAAGATTTAGGAGTCCATTGAGATGATTTTGGTGATGATCTAGTTCATTAGGGCATAGCAACAGATCAAGAGTTGGTACATACAGTTACAGAGGGGCTTATTAGTTGGAGACAGGTATACATGGTGAGATCAGGTATATTTCCTTAGTTAGGTTTTGCTCTGTGATGTATCTCAGACAAAGTTACATATATCGTGTCGGCGAATATATCGCCGGGGGTTCGAAATGAAACTTATCGGCAGCAACAACGAAAATATTGGAAAATATCGGCAAATGTCGTTTTGCATTAAAAAAATACAAAAATAAACATTTTTTTTCAATTTTTTTAACATCTAAAGCAACAACAACATCAAATAAACACATTTCCACATAAATATTAAAATACAACTCATATATAAGATGCATAATATGTCAAATGGTGGATCATGATCATATATCGACTATAAACTGAAAATACTGAAATATGTTTTTGATGGAATGATAGAACATCACATCAAATGATCAAAATAAATGTCTCTCAAGAGATGAATCATCATGAGTCATGACTCATGAGGCATGTAGATAGTGTATAGAGTCTAGACATAGGACACCAACATAGTATGATATTACAATGATAAAAATAGGAATCAAGTCATCGACTCCCTAAGGATGATCCTCTAATCAATCTACCCCTTTTACGGGTCAAGGGCACTGGCTGTGGCACCACTCTTCCTCTAGAAGCAGTAGGTGGTCGTGGAGGTGGTCCAGCTGAGCCTGGGGTGGAACTAGAACCTCCAACTGCTCGAGTAGATGATGTGGATGAGGGGGAGGTGAATGTGAGCTGTCTCCTCCCAGTCCCAACTGTATGACTATGTGGAGGTGGTGGGCCACCTGGAGCTGGTCGGCGCTGCAAATGAGTATCAACCTCCTCCTCAATGTCCTCATAGTCATAGTCATAGTCATCGTCTGGAAGTGGAACATCAGCATCCTCCTCTCCCCCCTCCTCCTCTGACGGATCTGCATCATCATCCCCCTCTTCCTCCAACCATTCAGGTGCTTCGTCCATCACAGGATCCTCCATCTCCACCCTCCATTTGCTGGTAGTGTCAATGTCATCCAATGAAATGGCATCTGGATTGGGCACTTTCTCAATTTGTTTCACCTGCAACCTTAGATTGTAGTAGACATAAACCATGTCATTGAGGCGCTGAGAAAGTAACCTGCATTAGTGCTATAGACACAAGATGCCCACTTATCAGAAAGAAACATCCGCTGCAACTCCATCATAACCTTATGCATAGACTGAAGAGAAATGAAGGAAGTGGCGAATCGTGTGATTACAGGCCGCATCAACTCCTTGTTTCCCGTGAAGTGTCTCATGAGTGAAAGAACATATGTATGATTGTATATATATTTTGTCACACTCCGAGCTGAATCAATGACTTCCTTGATCCAAGGAAGTTTTCTTATGTCCTCTAGCATCAAATCAATGCAATGGGCAGCAAAAGGAGTCCAATACAAGCTTGCATACCTCTCCATAAGCATCCTCCCAGCAGCAACATAACTGGCAGCGTTGTCCGTAATGACTTGGACAACATATTGTGGCCCTCTCTCTTGGATAAACTTATCCAGCAAATCACATAATAAGCGTGCATCTTTAACATAGGGAGATGCATCGATAGATTTGATAAAAACTGTCCCCCTGGGACAATTGACCAAGAAGTTGATAATGGATCTGCCCTTCCCATCAGTCCATCCATCCGACATAATAGTGCAACCGGTGACCACCCATGACTGTTTGAGCTCATCTAATCTCCGGGTGCAATCAACCTTCTCCTCATCAAGGAGTCTCCCTCTCAAATCATTATAGGAAGGTCCCCTATAATCTGGACCAATAGCGCCAGCAGCTTCAAACATGGCATGATAGTAGGGGTTGTTTTTGGCGATGTTGAAAGGCACATCACCCCATAGAAAACATTTTGTCGCAATTCTATCCGCCTCATCCTTCTCCCTTTGTTTGAGCATGGTTCGAACAGAAGGTTGCCTCGAATGCGATGCCACATAAGGTGAGGCTGAAGAAGGCATAGTGGAATGTGGGGGTCGTGTAGATGAGGAGAAGGAATGCATGTCACTTGTGCCCCCCATGGTTCGTGACTGTGTTCTAGATGCAAGTTCATGTCTGAATTCCTCTTTTTCGTCCCTCTTCTTAGCCATGTCAAGAATGGATTGGTTTGCAATCCGCATCACTTCTGGGGTAACAGCAGGACAAACATCCACTTCATGCCCAGCAATTTTGGCAAGGTGGTATTTCAAGCGGCTAATTCCACCAGAAATATCCTTCCCACATAGTTTGCAATTCAACCTTTGCCGATTATTAGGGTCAATTGGCTGCCCATACTCCCACATTGGATCCAATGGCTTTGGCATTGTGTCCACTGTCACCTATGCCACATTGCCACAACAAACAAACAAAAATGAATCAATTTTAAAATGTTATTCTTTACAATTTTGATTCTTGAAAACAATGAAATTATTAAAAATTTACAACATTCAAACTTCAAAGAAATGGGAGGGTGGCCTACTTAAAACCCTATAGGCTATGATTGAAATGGCAAATCTACACCCTACACTAAATCTAAACCTAAACCCTACATTAAATCTACATTAACCAACAAATCTCAAGCAAAATAAAAAATAATGAAAGTTTAAAGTTAAGAATACATACCTGATTAAATGCTATGGAAACTTGATTGCCCCCTTCCTCTCTTGTAGAAAATCGCCCAAGATCGCCTAAATCGCCAGAGCTCCACTTCCTCCAAGCCAAAACGTCCAAATGAATGAAAAAAACTGGTCCGCGGCCTCTTAACGGCGAGTTTTTTAATTTTTTGCCCAGTAGGCCGATATATTCTGTCGACTCGCGATAATATCGGAATATATCGCGATATATTCAAATATCGCGATTTTTTGGATGTGTTGGAAAATATCGCGATATATCGCCGGGCTCATTAACTCGCGATATATCGCGATGTCGGCGATATATCGCCGATATATGTAACTATGATCTCAGACACCTGTGCTTGTCATGTTAGGATGATTATGGTGACCTATGCTTATATGTTTTATATTGCTCTAACCCGTGTTATGATTGATCAAGGAATCCAATGTGAAGACTGTTGCCAATGCCATGCTCAAACAAAATGTAATCCTTGATGCTAGGTTGGTTCTATAACACCTGTGCCCGTCCATCCAGTTCATCCACTTTTGTTTTTACCCCATGACTAAGACTGATGGAGACTTGTGAGATTGAAGACCCTTTCTCCATTCTAACCCATATGTATGATAGACTCCATGTTGCTATGTGTCTCTGGCTATGAAGTATGTGTCTTGGCCAGTGTGGCTGGGTTCAAAGGGTTGTTCTCCTTAAGTCCTCAAAACAAGTGCTCCACCATAATAGTGTTGCTGAACACTAAAGCATCGGAATGCATAAAAGCTATACCTAAAGGATGCAAAAGTATAAAATTTTGAAAAAGGTAGTCAGGGGCCAAGAGGTGGAGCACTCATTCCTTGTATAATGTAAGGCTCAATTTTCCCTCCACAGGGGCTCCAGGGAGAGGCAAACCCATAGGGGCTATGGACTGCTCGCTGGTAGTGGGTCTAGGCCTTAGTCATTTATTGGAAGCCGAAAAGGCTTTCCAGGGCACCTGCTTTTGTAGGCTGGCTACCATCTTATGTAAATTGTGAAAAATATTGAGAGGTCAATGGTCAAAGGATGAGCACTCACTCTTTGTATAGTGTTCGACTCAGTGGTGCCCATAGGGCCACAGGGTGAGACTAGTCTAGAAAGACTGGGTCTTTGTCAGTACTAGAGGCCAAAAAGCTTCCAAGGCACCTGCCTTTGAAGGTTGACCTATATTGCAATAAGGTTGCAAAGGAAAACTTGCTAGAGTCTGAGGGAAGCATACCCAAGTACTTTACCATCTGTGAGACACCTCTGTCATGTCCCAAATTTTGCATTGGGTCACAATGGCCTAATCACATTTTCCATATTCATGAGAGTTTGTCAAATTGATGCTAAGGGTCAAATAATTGCCAAGGAAGAAAATTACTAGTTTCCTAGGTTGGGGGTGGAAGCTTTGGGATTTGGAATAAGGGGGACAATAAATGATGTTTGAACATTAGAATGGCATAAATATTTAATAAATGAGCTAAATAAATAAATACAATGGAAAATCAAAGTGGCAATTGATCATGAGGATACATGGAGGATGTGGGACCCACACACGCTAGATTTTCTATGCCGCATGGCATCCCCCTCTTGTCATTTCAAATCCATAAGAAGCCCAAGGGTTTTGGGATGAGTTGGAAGGTCAATATACTTGGCATGAATCAATTAAGTTCGAATTGGAGTGGAAGAGTAACTCCCATGGAAGAGGAAGAGGCATTTTGGAGCTAGTGAGAGACTTGGACTAGATTCCCTAGCTTTATGACAACAATGATGAAGATGTTATGATATCTATGACACAAATCAGATCTGAAGGCTAACATTTGACATATATGACGTGTTAGGGCTAAAAATAGCTCCAAGAGGGCGCTCAAGGGAGTTAGGGCAGCTAAGATGCTTCCACATGTGATTTGGTGGAAGTGGGAGACTAGGAATTGTTGTACAAGTGGCATTCTTTGGAATCTCTTCCCAACTAGAGTTGGAATGCATCTCTTGGAAGGAATTCGACCCATAGAAAGCTTGTAAACTTTATAAATGTCAAGAACAAAGAATGAAGGCAACTTTTGATCATTTGAGAAATTTGCATTTGTGAAGAGAGAGAGCCAGTGGAAAACTAGTCTACTTGCCTTAGCGAATTTCGAGGGTGAAAGATTCCCATCCAAGTTGGTGTGTGGAAAGGCCATTTAGGTCTTTCATGGAGCATTAATGGAGTTTTAAGTTACAGGTGCAAGCTACAGGGCAGCTCGTGGACACTTCAAGATCAGCTTGTTCTTTGATCTATTCCAAGTTTTCTCATCATATTCTTGCTCTATGGATTGAGGTGCACTTGGTGAGCTATTGATCTCTTTGGGGGAGCTTCTAATGCCCCATTATTTTATGTTCTGATGTAAATGATATGTATTTCAAGTTTAGAAGAGTCTCAGGTCTAAATACCAAAATATTTCATGTAAAAATGTTGAACAATGAAGAAACAGTGTCATTTCCCCACTACCTTGTTGTGAACCAATGTAATGTTGATGGATTCGAATGGATAAGTAAACCACTGATGGTTTATGGATGAATGGACTGTTATTGATGTATTATATGAGTTTAGTGTTCAATACATAAGCGTTTGAAGTCATTTTGTTGAGTTTCATAGCATTTGGAGAAGATTGCCTATCATTTACCCCAAGGTTGAAACTAGTCTTTTTGCATCTGATTTAAGGGAGTTATAGCAGACATTAAAAGTTGAATGGTGATGCATATGAGTTCATGTTGATGTACTTTATATGTCCTCTGCTTCCATTCAAAAATTCGAGTTGGATTGAGTGCATTTGGAAAGTCATTTTCATCATCTACCCCTAGGGGGATTTGAACCACAAGTTGCTCATAAAACTCCATACATTGACCAGATTGCCGAAGTGAGTAGCAGAAGTCATTTGATGGTTGAAAGACACTTATAAACACCATTTTTAAGTATTAACATCATTCATACACCTTTTGGTACAATTTGAGAGCATTTAGAGCTATTTGGAGCCATCTACCATTGGGGGTTTGAGCCTCAAAATTACTAGTAAATTGTTTGAGTTCTCTTGGATACCTATTCGGCCCCAAAACCACATCTAATGCTGCAAATATACTTTACTTAATGTCTTATAACAGAGCCAAGTCTCATACCAACCATTAGTGGAGGTTGTACAGTGTTTGGCAGAGATTTGTTCCAAGACACAGGGGGGATTTCCACCTCCCAAATTGACTAGTCTTGCCCCGAAATTTCTCCCCTTGTAAATTGCAGACAATGGTTGTGTATATCAATTGATTATATGTCTGATAGAGGTGTTAATGGGTCCCATCACCCCTCATTACCTTCCTCACCAAGTTTGAAAGTAATTAGAGGAGTTTGGAATCAGTTGTATCCATATACCTAGAGTTCAAATTTGGTGAATTTGAGCACATTGGGAAAATTATTTACAAGGGAAGTTACAACCTCCATCCCCTATTGCTATTTGTCATACGTATGTCACCTTGGTAGAGTATATTGGTTATCAGTCGGATAGATCATTGAGTCAAAGTCAGTCAAAGTCATTTCCCCTTTGCTTAGCCTTGTTCTTCCATCATCACCCATCTATAGCACATTGATTACACTTTGTAGGTATGGCATAAGCAAGCAGATTTCCAGAAGACTCTAAAATCTTTCAAAAGCAAAGATATATTTTATTATTATTATTATTGTTGCTCACCATGATTATGAATAACTGACTCAAGTTGGGTTTTGATATACACCATTGGAGCATGTCTTACCTTGGAATGTGGTGGGATCATACTGGTACGGTATTTCACCTTGATTTTGGGTGCTTTGACCTGGTCAACCTAGTTGACCAAGTCAATCACGGTTCCCAAGGCAGTGACTAAAAAATACATGGTCTATATTTGTTCCAAACATTCTTAGGACCAATATTGTATTGTCAGTTTTGAGAGTTTGGCCCCGGTTCTCCAGAAAAGTGATTATTATCAACTAATTGTTGTCCAGATGATTTTTTTTTATTCCAAATGGCAGTATGATTGGTCCTCCTAGAGCAGGGCAGTGTTTTAGGGGGTATGAGTAGTCACTTATGCCATTCTTCTATGTCTCCAGATCATCCAGAGCAGTCAGTTTGCCCCAGTTTGCACCTTGGATGGAGTTATGATGGATTTATCAGGTTCTAGAGATTGTATCGGCAAAAAATGAACTAGAAAATCACTGAAAAAATCGATTTGACCTACTGGGTCAAGGAAATGGCGTGGAATTTTGGCAGATGATGTTTCTCAGCATCCCGAACTGTCCTCCAACAGTTTCCAGTAAGCAGATGTCTGGATTATTTATCTATGGCTCAGCCAGTGATGAAAGCCCCCTAAGGGGCACCCCCTCTAATTGGCTATTGATGTATTTCATTGTCATATCTTATATTATGAAGTTGTAAAGGGGCCTAGGGTGAATTAAGCCCCTAGTGACCCCCTCCTATGATGTATCATGTCATATCTTATGTTATGTTGTGACATTTCACCTTAGAGGGGCGTCCTTGAGCAAAGTGCGCCCCCTCTTTGACTTAGTCACTTGATCCATGTATTGATTGATATGTTTTGATCTCCATCGTTGATGATGTTATAATCTCAACCGTTGGATAATAAAGTGAGTTAGGGTTTATGTCTCTCTCAAACTATTTAAGAGAGGTGATCCCCCCATTGTAATTCATGAGCTTTGGCATCGGAATTGAAATAAAGAGATTTTGTTTGGGATTCCACTCTTGTCTACTTGCTTGATGAATGAATGAGTTGATGACTGGCACTGCTTTTCTTCTGCACTAGGACATATCCGGCATAGTTTTTGTATCTTTCCTTGTACCTGTTTAACTTGTAGGATTGAAGGAGGCGATTTTGAGAGAGGCGCATTGGTGGGGGTACTTGCCCTGTTGCTTGATCTCGGCAATTGGTTATCAGGGAGTTGAACTTCTTTATGATTTTTTCTTCTTGTACTTCTTTCGGCTTGCATTTCCCATTTTTTTGCCATTCTGATTGATTTTCCTTGGTCTGGTAGGCAAATAGGGGCGCTAGGGACACTGGCAGAAGTAACACTTCATCAAAATCTTGTCCGTTAATCTTATTTGATCTCAAGAAAGGCATTCTTCATCATCCAGGAGGTCATCAACAATGATTTAGGTATGTTTCTCGGGGCGCTAGGGACACTGGTGGAAGCAACACTTCATCAAAAGCTTGTCCGGTAATCTTATTTGATCTCAAGAAAGGCATTCTTCATCATCCAGGAGGTCATCAACAATGATTTAGGTATGTTTCTTAGGTAAGTTCTCCAACTTTTAATTTTCATGCATTGCCCATTAATAATTTTCACTGAAAAACCCTCATTTAGCATTAGGAAAAGTCACCGGACCAATTTGCACTGGGAATCTACAAATTTGGCGATCTGGGTTATGTGCGGCATATTGAAAAACCCCCTCTCCCTAAAAAACATCTAGCTTGGACTTCTCTGCCCCTCTTTAGGCACTGATCTATATTTGGAGAAAACGCCCCCCTTTAGCAAGTCAGCCATTTTGCCACTGCTTTTTCTTCGGTTTCATCTGGGTATTTTTCATTATCAAATCTTTCACCCAACTAGTGTGTAGGAAGCCATAATTGTCGATATCAGCTTCGTCTTGGGGATTTCTCTATTATCTGCTTAAATCCCCCAAGGTCTGAATTTGATCATTTGAACCAACACACTAAAATCCTAGATCTGACTTCCATCTTTGCAAGCAATCTGTTTTAATCACATGAGTGACATTTCTAATCTCGAATAACCACCCCACTCAGGTATCCTTAATTGGTGGCTCTTCCTTAAATCTAGGGTTTCAGACACTCACCTTATGTATTCTCCGATAGGAGTCTGATCTGTTGATTTGTCTTGGATCTTTCCTTTCATGGTTGATCTGGGTCTTCCCCTTTGTCACTTGAGCTTCTCTAGTGGCATAAAGCGAAGGAATCCTTAACCGTCGTGACAGCCATCCATCTTTTGGGGGTTAGGGATTCCGTAGGTCACAGCTTTGGTTGCATGTCCCCTGTGCCATCCTATATTGGATTTATCTTTTGGGGCAACCACAAGATTAGTGATAACATTTTTGGCACCATTGTCGGGGAGGTAGAGGCTTACAGTGGTTCATTTTACGTACCTTCGGTGTCTGTGAATGCACTTACCTTTACAATCATTCATATTCACATTTGGTTTAAATCCAGTGATCGTATTTCAATTCATTACTATAACAGGGTCACTGTATTATTTCTCTCTCTCCTACAACATTATCCATTGGTGGACACGATAATTTGTTCACCTGGCGACTCCACAATGCGACTCGATTGAGAGACGAACCCAACACATAAACCATAATGAATTTAGAATTTCTCCTCAAATTTTCACAAACCCCTCAAAAATGTACTGAAATAGTAATTAATATTAAAAAGCAAGATGACGAAAGGGATAGATGGAGGTCAGACTATGGGTATGAGGATGATCTTGAGCATGATTATGGGTATGAATCTAGTTATCACAATCTTTATGATACCCACCAATCCCCTTACCCACGCAATAAAGATTTCCCAACCATCCCAAGGGGGCCAGTGAGTAAGCATCAAGTGAATGATCCTTGTAATGCTATTAGAGTTGTTAGGAAACAAGCTAAACCTTCTCCATTTGACTTCTCTGAAATTCCTGGGGCACCTTATCCTATGCCAAAGGGATACAGTGAAGGGTTGCCTTGTTTCTATGCAAATGCAATCGAATCAATTGAAAAGCACTTAGACGTTGTTTGGTATTATATGGAAGCATATGGTGTAGAGCATGAAGACATCTATATGCGAGCCCTAGGTGAATCCTTAGGAGGTAATGCCAATTTTTGGTTGTACACGTTAGCACCGGGATCCATCACTGGATACAACATGTTCACTGAGTTATTAAGAGAAGAATGGGGTAAAAGCATTAATGAATCCATGCAACCAAATAATGATTGTCTAGTTGAGGATCAATCCGATGAAGATGATCAAGATAACCATAGTGAAATTACTAACGATTTTCTTTATCAAATTGATTTCTCCTCTCCCTATCCAACAATGGATATGCCTTTGAACGAATCTTCGATGCAAAAGAATGATGATGGGCAAATGTTGATCCTTCAAGACTATAACTTTGATATTGATATAGAAGGGGAACTTGTTAGAATCTTGTCATCATTTCCTCAAGAAGGCACAGATAAAGAGGGAGAACAAAATGATCATTCATCCATAGTTGATTCGCACAAATGTAAATCCATTGAAGATCCTTCTAGAGCACAACTCCATAATCATTGCCTGGTTGATAATAATTTAGGTTAATGTTCAAGTCATACGGATTTTGATCATATCCTTATAGAGGTAGAAAATGTTGAGAATAACCTGACTTTTGTTGAAGGTAAATCACATGACAATTATGATATGATTGTAAGTGAACATCTTTGTCCTAATAGTATTGATAAAATTCCTTACCCAATCCTTAATCAGGATGTGTTAGTTCAATATATGGATACTGACCTTGCTTCAAATCTTGCAATCATTCCTGGAATTCAATTGAAAACTTTTTACACATCAAATTCGAAGATCAATTTTTCCAAGACATATGGGAGAAAATTTTCAATCCACCTTCCCGTCCCAACTTTCCGAGTTTTCTTGAATGGGTATGTGTTCTAATCAAGCTATTACTTTTGAAATTTTCAGTCAGGAGTTTGAGCATGGTCACATAATTGCAGAAAATATGCTTCATCTCCCTTCTTGGTCATCCGTAATGAGTAATATTTTTTTATTTATAAATCTTTCTTATGGGTGGTTGGAGAAGGTGTATAAAGATCATTTACATCTTATCTCCACTTGAGCAACAAATGGGCTTAATCTCATTCTCAGTTTCATTACATTACAACTTTTCCCCATTTGTTTCCTCTATTTTTCCTGGAGTGAGTATAATTGAATGTCCTAGTAGGGTAGAGAAAAAATAAAGAATTGTTTGGAGTGGTTGAGTCATGAGTCATATTGTCTTCTTCCATCAAGAACGAGCTTGCATTCTTTTTATGATCCTATTGGTATCTTAATGGATGAGGTTCTCAGAAGTCAGTTTTATCCTTGGCATGATTTTATTCTAGATCTTTCTTTGAATTTCAGGCAGCAAGTTAGAATGTTTTCAATTTTCATTACTTTTAAAGCATCTCTGGCTTGTTGGGGCATTAACTATGAAGAAAGAACAATAGATCATTTTAGCAAGTGGTTACATTGGATCTATCATTTTACTTAGCACTTGCCTGATTGGTTAAAGTTAGAGTAGGTAGGATCGAATAAGCTCTATGAGCAGTAGTTGAGTTTGTCTTTCCATCTGTTTGATGCATGAGTCTTCTATCTTATGTTTGATATTTTCCTTCTGCATTTGAATTTGAGTAGATTAAAATTTACATTTGAGCACTTTACTTCCAGCATTTAATTTCTGTTAGTTTTATTTTTAATTTTTTTATGCACATATTTTTCCCATACATGCTGCTCCGGTTTTTCTTGCTTCCATGTATGTAGGTCATAGGTAAACACTTGGAGAGGAAGCAAAATGTTGGATGCGCTAGGATATGCTGAATTGATTGTTGTTGATGGTGTTGCGGACTAGAGATCTCTGAGGTTCTCAAACACTCTCTTCATTAGAGCACTTGCCCCAGCTGGAGCCAGATGTTGTAATATATACATTTTCAGCCAGGCTTCCATGATGCAACATGCAGACTTGTGTCTTTTTCTGTTCTGGGCTATTTTTACATGGAGTATCAACATGGATCTCTACAGCTTCATTCCACTTCAGAGCCTTTGTTTTTCACATTTTCCTTGCCAGGACTGAGATTCAGGAGTCCATTGAGATGATTTTGGTGATGATCTAGTTCATTAGAGCATATCAATAGATCATGAGTTGGTACATACAGTTACATAGGGGCTTATCAATTGGAGATAGGTATACATGGTGAGATCAGTTATATTTCCTTGGTTAGGTTTTGCTCTGTGATGTATCTTAGACACCTGTGCTTGTCATGTTAGGATGATTATGGTGACCTATGCTTATATGTTTTATATTGCTCTAACCTGTGTTATGATTGATCAAGGAATCCAATGTGAAGATTGTTGCCCATGCCATGCTCAAACAAAATGTAATCCTTAATGCTAGGTTGGTTCCATAACACCTGTGGCTGTCCTACTAGTTCATCCACTTTTGTTTTTACCCCATGACTAAGACTGATGGAGACTTGTGAGATTGAAGACCCTTTCCCCATTTTGACCCCTATGTATGATAGACTCCATGTTGCTATGTGTCTTGGCCAGTGTGGCTGGGTTCACAGGGTTGTTCTCCTTAAGTTCTTAAAACAAGTGCTCCACCATAATAGTGTTGCTAAACACTAAAGCACCAGAACGCATAAAAGCTATACCTAGTGGCCAAGAGGTTGAGCACTCATTCCTTGTATAATGTAAGGCTCAATTTTCCCTCCACAGGGGCTCGAGGGAGAGGCAAACTAGTCGGGGCTATGGACTACTCGTTGGCAGTGGGTCTAGGCCTTAGTCATTTACTGGAAGCCGAGAAGGCTTTCCAGAGCACCTCCTCTTGTAGGTTGGCTACCATCTTATGTAAATTGTAAAAAATATTGAGAGGTCAATGGTCAAAGGATGAGCACTCACTCTTTGTATAGTGTTCGACTCAATGGTCCTCATAGGGCCACAAGGTGAGACTAGTCTAGAAAGACTAGGTCTTTGTCAATACTGGAGCCCAGAAGGCTTCCAGGGCATTTGCCTTTAAGGGTTGACCTATATTACAATAAGGTTGCAAAGGAAAACTTGCTAGAGTCTGAGGGAAGCATACCCAAGTACTTTACCCATCTGTGAGGCACCTCCATCCCCTATTGTTATCTGTCATACGTATGTCACCTTGGTAGAGTATATTGGTTATCAGTCGGATAGATCACTGAGTCAAAGTCATTTCCCCTTTGCCTTAGCCTTGTTCTTCCATCATCACCCATCTATAGCACATTGATTACACTTTGTAAGTATGGCATAAGTAAGCAGATTTCCAGAAGACTCTAAAATCTTTAAGAAGCAAAGGTATATTTTATTATTATTATTATTGTCGGTCACCATGATTATGAAAAACTGACGCAAGTTGGATTTTGATAAACACCTTTGGAGCATGTCTTACCTTGGAATGTGGCAGGATCATATTGGTACAGTATCTCACCATGATTTTGGGTGCTTTGACTTGGTCAACCTAGTTGACCAAGTCAATCACGGTTGCCAAGGCAGTGACTTAAAAATACATGGTCTATATTTGTTCCAGACATGCCCAAGACCAATACTGTATTCTCAGTTTTGAGAGTTTAGCGCCGGTTCTCCAGAAAAGTGATTATTATCACTTAATTATTGGCCAGATGATCATTTTTTATTCCAAATGGCAGTATGATTGGTCCTCCTAGAGCAGAGCAGTGTTCCAGGGGGTATGAGTAGTGATTTATACCATTCTTCTATGTCTCCAAATCATCCAGAGTAGTCAGTTTGCCCCAGTTTGCACCCTGGATGAAGTTATGATGGATTTATCAATTTCCAGAGATTGTACCAGCAAAAAATGAACTAGAAAATCACTGAAAAAAACGATTTGGCCTACTGGGTCAAGGAAATGGTGTGGAATTTTGGTAGATGATGTTTCTCAGCATCTCGGACAGTCCTCCAGCAGTTTCCAGTCAACAGATGTCCGAATTATTTCTCTATGGCTCAGCCAGTGAGGAAAGCCCTCGAAGGGGCGCCCCCTCTAATTGGCTATTGATGTACATCATTGTGATATCTTTTATTATAAAGTTGTAAAGGGGTCTAGGGTGAATTAAGTCCCTAGTGACCCCCTCCTATGATGTATCATGTCATATCTTATGTTATGTTGTGACATTTCACCTTAGAGGGGCGTCCTTGAGCAAAGTGCGCCTCCTCTTTGACTTAGTCACTTGATCGATGTATTGATTGATATATTTTGACCTCCACTGTTGATGTTATAATATCAATCGTTGGATGATAAACTGAGTTAGGGTTTATGTCTCTCTCAAACTATTTAAAAGACGTGACCCCCCATTGTAATTCATGAGCTTTGGCACCAAAATTGAAATAAAGAGATTTTGTCTGGGACTACACTCTTGTCTACTTGCTTGATGAATGAACGAGTTGATGACTGGCACTGCTTTTCTTCTGCACTAGGATATATCTGGCATAGTTTTTGTATCTTTCCTTGTACCCATTTAACTTGTAGGATTGAAGGAGGCGATTCTGAGAGAGGCGCATTGGTGGGGGACTTGCTCTGTTGCTTGATCTCAGCAAGTGGTTATCAGGGAGTTGAACTTCTTTATGATTTCTTCTTCTTGTACTTCTTTCGGCTTGCATTTCCCCTTTATTTTCCATTCTGATTGATTTTCCTTGGCCTGGCAGGAAAACAGGGGCACTAGGGACATTGGCAGAAGGAACACTTCATCAAAAGCTTGTTCGGTAATCTTATTTGATCTCAAGAAAGGCATTCTTCATCATCTAGGAGGTCATCAACAATGATTCAGGTATGTTTCTCAGGTAAGTTCTCCAACTTTTAATTTTCATGCATTGCCCATCAATAATTTTCACTGAAAAATCCTCATTTAGCATTAGGAAAAATCATCGAACTAATTTACATGAGGAATCTGCAAATTTGGCGATCTGGGTTTTGTGCGGCATATTGAAAACCCCCCTCCCTCAAAAAATTCTAGCTTGGACTCCTCTGCCCCTCTCCAGGGATTGATCTCTGTCTGGGAGAAAACACTCCCCTTTAGTAAGTCAACCATTTTCCCACTGTTTTTGTCCGGTTTCATCTGGGTATTTTTCATTATCAAATCTTTCATCCATCCAGTGTGTAGGAAGACATAATTGTCGACATCAACTTCGTCCTGGGGATTTCTCAATTATCTGCTTAAATCCCCCGAGGGTCCGAATTTGATCATTTGAACTAGCACACTAAAATCCTAGATCTGACTTCCATTTTTGCAAGCCATCTGATTTAATCACCTGAGTGACATTTCCAATCTCGAATAACCACCCCACTCATGTATCCTTAATTGGTGGCTCTTCCTTAAATCTAGGGTTTTAGACACTCACCTTATGTATTCTTCGACATGAGTCTGATCTGGTGATTTGTCTTGGATCTTTCCTTTCAAGATTGATCCGGGTCTCCCCCTTTGTCATTTTGGCTTCTCTAGTGGCCTAAAGCGAAGGAATCCATAACCAGCGTGACAACCATCCATCTTTTGGGGGTTAGGGTTTCCGTAGGTCACATCTTTGGTTGCTTGCCCCCTTTGCCATCCTATATTGGATTTATCTTTTGGGGCAACTACAAGATCTGTGATAACAGGCCTAAAAGTGGTCCAAAATTTCAGAAACTCTGAAGATAGTTTTGGCAACGGGACTAATCCTTTGAATGGACAACGTTGAGTGAAAGAATGGCGAAAGGCCTAAAAGTGGTCCAAAATTTCAGAAACTCTGAAGATACGGTAGCCAAAGGCCAAATCAAGCAAAAACTGAAAGATATGACCAAAGGTAGGATTAGACTTGGCTTTGATACCAATATTTAAAATATAAGATAATTCATAGCAGGATAATGTATAAAAATGTATATTGAATAAAATATGAGTATGATATTACAATACAATTGGGAGGTCTTCTTGTGCCTTTTCACATGATAGGTCTTTTTGTCCTTTCATGTATTTTAATTAACTTAATTCATTTCTAATTTCTAAATATTATTTATCTTTTATTTTATTATTATGATTATGATTATTTAATAAATATATATATTATCTATTACAGACAGTCTCAGGAATTTGTGTACAATTCAGCCAAGGCGAATTTAGTGGGAGGACCAGAATTATCAGGTTCCAAATATTTTTGGGTTTATGAATTTATCTAATTTTTTTGGGGTTTTCCAACAATATTATATTTTTAGGTTTTTCGTAATATAAAAATGCATGTAAAATAAAAGACAAATAAATTGGTAAAAGAAAGTTTTCCAATATTTGTAATTAGGGCATCAACTAGCCACAAAGGTTAGGTAGAAGAGCCTAACAAGGTAAGAGAAGGAATCCAAACCCCAATGCAATGCTAGGTTGACAAAATATTAGGAAGAAACCCTAACACATAAAAGAATGCACTATATAGTATAAAGCATCATTAAACTACGTCAAATTATAACTTATTGATTCTTTAACAAAGATGAGCATAATTTCGTCCTAGGTCATTTTTGTGCTTGAGTTAGTAGAACCTTTTTAGCATCAACTAATAAATGTGCAATAGAAACCCTAGATGTCACTTCAATCAACCTTAAAGCAAATAAGATCATCCCAAGAGAGGTCTGCATAACATTAAGAGCTCCAATAAACTAGAAGAAAGAGAAAATATCTCATAATGAATCCATATCATGTTGTGTTTTTACAATAAGAGGGAGGCACTATTTATATAAAACTAGCCTCACCTAATTTTAAGTTATTAGCTTACAAGATTATGTAAAAATATAACTTGTGACTTGCTCACCCACAACTTTGAGGTCTAAACCACTAAAAAAACATAAAATAACAATATAAAAGTGCAATAATTGTAGCGTAAGGCACTAAATGAAACTGCCTTAATCAACTTGTAGGACAACTATAAAAATCGTACGAACAATGGTTTAGTTAATTTGCTTGGTGGTTGAAGGGTAACCAGTGTGTGACAGACAAATAATGTGCATAGAGTTGTACGGTGAAGGCACTTGGCGGCTAGGATTGTACAGATTGCAAATTTGGAGTTATGTAGATTTTAACCTTGAATTGGCCAAGTTAATGTATCCATCATCTGATACCAAATTTAGTGGACAATCCTTGTTCACTTAATAAATTGACAAAATAATTCTGCAAAATACATGAGAATATATTGAATAATGCATAATTAATTTGATGATGATATTTACAATTAGGCACATGACACATACATATATGCATTTCCTTTGCCTGGTCACTACTAGGTAAAGAGGTATTTACCTTATGACTTTTTATTAGCCTACATTTATTGTTGTTATTGTTATCATCATTATATTTATGTTTGTCACAGATGCACTAATCCCAAAACATAATTAGTGATTATTATTGCAATGACAATATGGTGCATTTACTTAATAAACGTTTTTAGCATTATATTTGAGATAATTATTATTAACAATATTGACATCACTTGTGACTATAGTTTGTGAAAAATAAGTCTTTTAATAAGATTAATGATAAATCTTAATAAATACCACTGCTAGACCAAAACTATCGAGTCAAATACCCTAGTGATGTATAGGAGCTGTTATCCACTAATTTTGCACTTGGTGGATTCTCGGTGAGCCGCCAGAGTATTGAACAAGTACACTTGTTCATGATTAGAGTTCAGAAGTCTGCCAGCCTTTTTCTGGGAGTCTGTTCGAAAATTTTTGTAACACATGTTCATACCCCCTTGGGGAAATTGTAAAAAATGTCCTAGCATTTAATCTTTTATAAAAGGCTCGGCTTCCCGGACTTGAGCATCAAGCCGACTAACCCATAGTGTTTTTTCCCTTGGTTATTTTGGTTTTTGAAAAAGCGACTAATAATTTCTGAGTTTTTCATTCACACCTCCAAAGCTGGGGTAGTCGTCTTGGTGTTTCGGCCTTAGGAGGCTATTAGAGCCTTCGTGTCAGTGTTTTTCAACATGCTAGGCATTCAAATTGAGTCGTGTGAACATGTACTGGGCCCCCCTAGAGTTTCGTCTGATTCCGAGAAACAATATTTTTTTTCGTTTTTAAGCCATTTTTTAATGGTTTAAATGGAAAATTTCAAAATGTAGAAAAAGTGAGATCCGGAGTCCGTTTTTGGTGTGGTTTGGCTCATTTTCAAGCCCGGAGCAACAACTTTACCCCAAGGGCCACTTTCACTATGCTTCAACTGGCTGAAACATCCCGGAAGGTGTTATTTGACTAACAGAGCATTAGAATGCCATTTAAATGCTAATTTTGGAGAAAATGCACAAAAGTCAAAAAATTTAAAAAGTCAAAATTTAATAAAAAAGGAGGTAAAGTGACATGGCATGATGTCACCATAAGTCATGCGTTCCTTTGAAGTGTAATGGCACTTAAGACTTTGGTTTAAAATTGAAGTTTGAATTATTTCTAAAAGAGGATGACGTGAGGGTAAAAAACATGGTCACACTTATGTGGAAAGTTTGGTGAGTGGGATTGGGGGACCCATCCACACTTAATAAAATATAATGTTAAACCATGATATAAGTATGGTATATCATGGAGGCTACGAGTTTATTAATGTGACGTCAACTCTAAGTGGAGACTCACGCTATTGTTTGGTGAATGCGAATGGGGTGAGGGTGGACCCCTCCCCATTTGTTAATAACCTATGTTGTTTCAAACTATGGAATAAACCTTTCTTTAATTATGCCGTACATTCGCATGAGGAGAGGAAGCTCACACGTGTGGGGGTTGGTGAGATCTTGTGTTGTGTTGGCAGTTGGTAGTTGGTTGGTGGAGATTAGAGAGAGAGGTGGCATGGTCCTTTAATTTGCTTATTATCTGTCTAAAGCATCGTTCTTCATCTTTTCCATATCATGAATGCTTTGCCTTAATTTTGGTTGTTGTCAAGTAGTGGTTGTTTATTTTTAATTCTACATGCAAGTATTAACTGGTTATTTTATTGCAAGTTTCTTTCAAAAAACTCCTAAACAACATCCATCTGCATCATACACTAAAAACGGTTAAAACACAAAGAGCCTTAGAAACTCTTTTTAGGGACTACCTCCCTTGGCTTCCTTAGGAGTTCACCTAAACAGAGGAGTCGGGATCAGGTGACAGCACCTGACTCTTTGCTTGCGCCCAAGGCCGCACCTCTCCCTTCTGCCGAGAGACAGCTATTTGAAAGATTTCTGGCTGACGGCGTGCACATCGGTGGGCAACTAGAGCTATATCTTTGTTATTGCATATCATAGTACAACCATGTCCGCTTCCATAAAATTTAAATTCAAACTTGTTTGAAAGAGGATGTTGAAGGAAAACAACCTTGATGGTCAGAAAGTAAATGACAAGGATGGTGAACTTTTCTTTTACTTAACCCATTGGAAGTCTCCTTTAAGGCTTTCAGTATCTGCATAGCATTCTCAAATGAAACAAAGAAAGTTGAAACATGTGTAGAAATATTGAAAGAATGAAGTTTTCTGTTCTTGACAAGAATTGACTTGCACATTTCCTCCATGTTTATCCCTACCATAGCATTAAGCACTGCTTCAGCTCATATTCCAAATGAAGCTTTAAAGTTGAAATAATATACCATTAACCCAAGAATCTATGCACTCTAAACTGTTAATATTTCTTTTCTTTTTATTGAATACTACCAATGAATTTCCCCCTATGTTTGACATGTGACCTCATTTTCTGCTTGGAACAGCTGATGTTGATGCAGCACACTTTCATCAATTGTCTTCATCATCAATAACTGAAGGCGATTTGGAAGATAGTTCTCTTACCTTCGTTTCCAGTTCTGCTTCACTATTTAAGAATGAAGAATTGGTGACAGCATCAGCAGAAGGTGTTGCCATAGGTGCCCCAAAGAAAACAAGTGGTTATTGGCAAGCAGATTCCTTATGCAACAGTAATGATCAATTACAGGATTCATCTCGATATGCACTGGATGAGCTAGATGACAAAACCAAAGATGGTCAGACAGTGCTTGAAAATTCTGTGCAGGTGTCTGAAGGTGCTCCTGGGCATGTTACTAAAAATATACAGAAGGAACCAAATAGCATGTCGTTATCTTCTCTGACTCCAAACGATGTTGAAACGGGCATACTTCTAAGCCTGTCTGACAGGGAAGCAAAGAGTAATCTTGGTACTAGTAGTATATCATCTCAGCCTGAGGGCTTTCCCAAGACTTCGGTATCATCCCCACTAGAAGAAACAAAGGTCCCATCCATTTACTCTCGGCTTTTTGATGATGAAGATGAAGAGGAAGCCAGCCTTTTTGGAGCTCTTCCGAAAACAAATCCTGTAATTGCATCCCTCCTAAAAACTCCAGGGAGGCGCCTTTCATTATTTGATAGTGATGAGGAGTAGAATTCTGTTTCCAAACCTACTGGTTACTAAATTATTCTTTGTTAACGAGTTCTCATTCTAATTCTATACCCATAAAAATGGAGCAATGAAGCAAGTTTTTGGATTCTTGTATTACAAAGAGCCAATTGGAAATGTATTTGCCTTAAATCCGTTGGGCCATATCTGTGCTTTGGCTTTCATCTCTCTATGTCTGCAGGTTCAACATGAAGTTTGATTTCTGTTGGTTTTGTTTGCATTTGGTTGTATCCATGTGTAATTTCAGATTCTAAATTCTTCAGTTCTCTGTAGTTCCACGCAAGAAATGAATTGGAATTCATTCTCATATTTATTGGATCTGTCTTAGCAATGTATAACACTACAATAAAGACTGTTTGACGTACAAATCTGACGAGATTTGACAGAAATTTCATGTTAGTACTAACTAGAAGGAGGAATTACTCCTTCGATATCTTTAATTTCTGCTTTCTAGAAGAAATAAATGGGTACATTCTTTTTACTATCTATAGAAGAAACTTGTCATTGCATGTCATTAGAAACTGGACACTGGATTCAAAGACCTCAGCTTGATCATCATACTTATGCTATTTCATGCTATATAACATTTGGAGAAATATGAGATCCAAACACTGCTTTGCAGTCCCTCTAATGCATGTCATAACAATTATATATATTCTTGGTGGTAGAGGTGGTTGATCATTTGAATGGATGAAATTATATGAAATGTCTTGTGTCTGATCCATACCAGTAAAGGTACATCCATGATTGTATTTCATTTGTTGTATATGAATGTTACTCTGTTCAACCTTGAAGGTTCAGTGTGTACATATTTTGACAGACCTAAAATAAATGTTTCAAAACATTTTTATTCTTTTCTTAGAAAATGTCATGTTAATACTCCTTACAAATTGACATGGAACAAAACTGGATGACATTAAAATCAATTTTTGCACCAACAAAATTTTATGTAGTTTGACGAGTGCCTATATTTTGTGGAACCATTAAGCCACCATTTTTAAGAACTTAGCAATTCCAATTGTGAATTTCTCTGTAATTGATATTTTCATGAATGTTACGTACAGAATACTAAGTCATTCATGCATGTCCAACCTCAAAAGTCATTTCTTAAATGTTTTCAACATCTTCGTTGACATGATGGACTCCATATATTACAAGATACAAAGGGGAAATGAGAGTAAACTTAGCGCACCATATACATCAATTGAAGCGCCACACCAAAGTCAATAGTGTTATACACATTTATACAACCCACGAGACTTCGAATCCTCCAATTTTATAATTTGGTGAAACTCCTCCATGTCAAGCACTTCTTACACATTGGCATATTCTCTTACACATCCTATGACACATTATCTTGACAAGCAACATTCACCAATCTTACCTCTACATGGTATTCCTCACACTTCTTAGATATTATCAACATGATTTAGAGTCCACTAAGGATTTGTTGATTTACTTAAAACTCGAACACACCTTGTTAGATTTTTGGTTACTCCAAAAATATTTACTCCATGTTTTGGGGTGTTTCATGAGATTTAAGGTACATGGTATATATTCAACCTTTGGATAGTTCAAGATGGATTGTAGCATGAGAGATGGTCCATGATGTATATGCACACTTGGTATAGCTTGCTTCATGGATGCTTTATCTTAATTGATTGCTTGCTCAATGTTCTTTCCTTGGGCATTGTAGATCTCTTCATTGGATGGTAGATGCACTTCATGATTTCCACATGGAGGATTCACTAGGTGGGAGAACACCTTATAGGGGATGTGGAGTATTTTGCGTTATGGAGGAGGGCTTCAAGCTTTAGATCACATGTGACAACTTGGGTTCTTATTCAAAGGATTGAAGATGGCTCAAGGATGCTTGGGGTTTCAACAAATTTCTTCCAGGGGGTAGCTACCTGGTGGACTATTTTACATCGGAGGATAAGTGGGGTTCGTGGAGATTCAAGATGGAGTGGTGTGAACTTGCCTTGTGCAGCTACATTACCATAGAGTCCTTATTGTGCCCGACGTCAACATTAGCGCATGACACTTGTACTCTAGAGTGGATGTCACATTTGTGTGGCCTACAAGGGCTTATGTAGGTTGTTTGGAAGGATGTTAGCCCACATAGAATTGTTGGCCTCTCTTACCCCTCATATAATAGAGGAACGATATATTCCATTAATATCATCATTTGTACTATTTTCTTTGTACTTAACTTCTTAGAAGGAGTCGCTAGGGTTTCCTCATGAACTCTAGGTGGAGTTATGAAGTCTAGAGGGGATATCTTCATTTGGAGTTTGATCTTGTGACTAGGGTTTTCTCTTACGCAGGAAACATTGGAACGATCACTCTTCTTTTTTCTTGGATCTTCTCATGTACTTGCTATATCTCTCTTGGGTGCTATTGTTTCTTGGTTTTTTTGAAGTTTCTTGCAGCATCTTGGAGTTTTAAGGTTAGGGTTTTACTGTTGGAGATTGGAGACTAGGGTTTCAAGAGAAAAACCTAGGATGGACTTGTGCAGAAGAGATGAGGAGAATGCCATGCCTTGGGGATTGTGTTAGAGGAATTTTTGCATTTGTTCGTTTTTATTATAGCTAGGGTTTGATGATTTACCCTAACTAGGGCATTTTGCATGGTTGGATTCTGTAGCCTTGACAGGGTGATATAGTCATTAGAGGAAATTTCAACTCAAAATGGGCCTTTTAACTTTTATTCAAATTCCATGTCATCATGTGTTAGTCAATGAAATTGCTTTAAATTTGAAATACCGTATAGGTATTAAACACTTTTTAAATATAAATTTGGGGATAGGTATCATAAAAATAACTAATTTTTTTGTTTGTATTTTTGACATATCTCCCTGTGTTTTTACTCAAATTTCGATCGGGAGAGCTCGTTGGATGTGGAATTAAATTATGTATCCAACAAGTACCCACTCAACGTACTTTTGACGGACCCCTCTACCCCAAAAACAAGAAAATCCTGAAAAAACGGAATGATGATGTCATCATTCCTTTTTTTCAGGTATTTCTTGTTTTTGGGGTAGAGGGGTCCGTCAAAAGTATGCCGAGTGGGTACTCATTGGATGCAGAATTTAATTCCGCATCCAATGAGCTCTCCCGATCGAAATTTGAGTAAAAACACAAGGAGATATGTCAAAAATACAAACAAAAAAGTAGTTTTTTTCTTTTCTTTCTCCAAAATTAATAAATATTATTTTATTGTTTTATTAGTTCATTTTAGGAGGCCCATTTTGAGTTGAAATTTCCTCTAATGATGTATATAATTGAGCTTATATATGAATGTTCTAGCCATTGATATTCTATGTCGATATCATATTTGATTTTCAATTACAAATGTTCTTCATATTTTGTTCTTTACATCTATTTATGATCTTGCTTGATAGACATGCTTGACCTTTGGTTTCATCTTCCAAGAGATTGATTCTTATTCTCCTACAACTCTTCATATTTCTAAATTATTAATGATCTTTTCATGTAACCGTAATTGCTATGATAAAAGGGATGTTTGTGAGTCTGGGCATATTTATGAACTTTTCAAGCTTTCCTCTTCCAAGCATCTTGTCAATTCCATATTTGATTTTCAACTACACGTGTTCTTCATATTTTTTTATTTACATGTATTTATGATCTTGCTTGATAGACATACCTGAATAACTCCAATGCTTGGATGATTTGTATTGAATGTGAACCTTGCATAAATACATGAGGATCTAACCTTTCGTTTCATCTTTCAAGAGGTTGATTCTTATTCTCCTACGACTCTTCATATTTCTAAATTAATAATGATATTTTCATGTAATCGTAATTGCTAGGATTAGGTTTCTAACATTTCCTCCTTAATATGAAGGGATGTTTGTGAGTTCAAGCATCTTTATGATCTTTTCAAGCTTTCCTCTTCCAAGCGCTTTGGTGATGTCTATAATTTACTCCCTTATGGAACAATGTTTCAAATGAATAGTCTCAACCTCTATGCGAAGTAGAATCATAGGGCATGGTGTGTTGATGTGCTTGTTTGATCATGAAATCTAGGATGCGAACTTGATTGCATAAGTGTTGTCAATAAAACATGGAGCAACATTCACTTGTTTCTCTTTCAAGTCCTCTAGTATCTTTTTAATCCACACAATCTCCTTTGTTGCCTCTTATATTCTGCCTCTGTCGTGGAATCTGTCGGAATGAACTGTTTGTGTGATCTCCAAAGGTATAGTTGTTGATCCAAGACACATGAGGTATCCTGATGTAGACTCTCCATTCTCCTTAATGCCATAGGAGTTTGAATATGAATATCCAACTTATTTGAAGTCCTCCACGTTTGATTATTTAGTCCAAAGTTTTGAGTCTTGTTCAAGTCTCTTAGAACTCTCTTTGCATCACACCAATGTCCTTCACAAGGTCTTTGCATGAATTTGGAAAGGATCCCAATTGCAAATGAAATATTAGGTTTAGTAGTGGTAAGGTAGATAAGCCTCCCCACAAGTTGTTTGTTTTAGTTGCATCCTCAAACTCATTTCCTTCTTTCCATGCAAATGTTTTTTCTGCAAGCCTTGCCTAATGCTTGCTAAGTGAGCCATTTAATTTGTACCTGTTCTTATTAACCCACTTGCAACCAACTGGTTTGGTTCCATATGGAGGGTCCACCAACTTCTATGTTCCATTCTTGATGAGAACATTTTATTCCTTCTACATGGCTTCTTTCCACATATCATGAGAAACAACTTCTTCAAAGGATGTTGGTTCATAGTTGACAACTAAATTCAATTCACAATCATATGAAACATCCATATCATCACCTGAATTTAAATAATCTACGTCACCTCCATCTTCTTGTCTTGCTAAACTTCTTGTCCCTTCTTTTCAACCTCATCAAGATACAGGTTTTCAAGTGTCTTCATGACCCACTTTCGAAATTTTTGTGGGTGTCCAAGTTACTCAACTATTTGAGATGGTGCTACATTCTTTTCAAGATTCAATCTTCCAATCCTTTCAATCACATCATCCAAATGAACCTCTTGCTTTGGTGAAGTGGTAGAAACTTTTTCACGAGGGCAAGATAGCGCTGCAAAAAGGAGATTCCAAAGATTGATCCAAGATGGAGGATTCTCCCTTCCAGATGCGCAATTTCATTATCAAATTCATGACATGTCTTTACATGGGTAAATTTATCCATATGATCGAGCTCCCTCTCCTTAGTCTTGTCATTTTTATTCATTTCAAGAAAAAACACATCTCCAAAAAGAATAAGCTTTTTATTCACCTCTTCATAAAGATGAAATGCCTTGGTAGTGTTTGAGCACCCTAAGAAGATGCATTTTTTACTCCTTGCACCAAGTTTGTTTCTCTATTCCTCAAGATTCAAGGCATACTAGGTGGAACTAAAAACCCTAAGATGCCTCATTGATCATATACGACTATACCACATTCCATCTGGAGACTTGTTGCCAAGAGCATGAGATAGACTTTTGTTCCTCAAATAGATTGCACACAAAATTGCATCACCCAAAAATAACAATTTCACATTCTTGAAAAAAACCTTGGAATGTACAATATTCAAGAGTGTCATGTTCATTCTTTCTACTGCACCTATATGTTGATGATTATACAGAACAACCATTTGATGAATAATCCCATGTTGAGAAAGATAGTTTTCAAATTCACTAAAAGTATTTTCTTTCCATTATCACTACAAAGACTCCTAATATGAAATTGTGCTTCATTTTCAATCCCTACATGAAATTTTTTAAATGTTTCAAATCCCTTGTATTTATGCTTCAATAAATAAATCCAACACATCCTAGTGTAATTATCAATAAAAGACATTATATATATATATATATATATATATATATATATCTTTAATTTTCTACATGCTTTGGAATTGGAATCATGAAAAGGTTGCTTGTGATGTTTTCGAAGTATACATGCATCACACTGTTTCAAATTCCTTGGGATTGTGGGAAAACCATAAACACCAATTATTTTCAAAAAACAAAGATCGTCATAATTAATATCCCCATATCTAGCATGCCACAAAATACTAGATGACAATGTACCTTTATCATAGGGAGAGAGGTGTGCAAAAATTTGTGCCCTTGCAGATGTCCCTTTTAGCTTCAATAATCTCTCATCTTTCCTTCTTGTCATGATGATCTGATTGTCATAAGACATTAGATGGTTTTTCAGGTAAAAAATGGGCCTCAAAACAACAAATGTACTATGAAAAACAACTTTATAAGAACCAATAGATTTCAAGATGATGATGTCAACCATAGGAAAATAGTTTTGGAAGAAAATGGAAAAAAAATCAACTTATCTCCTTGTCAAATTACTGAAATTTTGAGTGCAAACACTCATTGGATGCATAATTAAATTCCACATCCAATGACCAATCAGCTTTTCAGATATTCTTGGTAGGAAAAATACTCTAAATTCATTAAAAAATGTATTTTGTTGAAGGAAATGCAATTTTTAAAATATGTATTTTGATTTTTTACCTGTTGGGAGTCTCTAAAAAATATGCCAAGTGCATATTTATTGGATGCAGAATTTAAATCCACATCCAAGGAGTTCTCAAACTTGAAATTTGAGTAAACCTAAAATAATATAGGTTGAAAATACAAGAGGATTTTTTTTTTTAAATTTTTTTTCAAATAGTTCACAACTCTTATTTTATTATTTTCTTTAGGAGACCCATTTTAAACCTCAAAGTTTCTCTAATGTCTTATCTTATTTTTTCATAAACCATGTGAATCGAATGGCCTTGTTATCGAATGTGCGCAAGAGACAAGTTCCTTTGTTACTTTGGAAAGATAGAGAACATTATGAAATAGAAAGTATGGGATCTAAGCAATTTGAGTTCGATGGCACCATTTCTCTTTTGTTTGACGTTATATTTATCTGCAAAATATATTATACCATATATATTGTTATTTGATTCTTTAAAGAAGTATTTTCTAAAATCGATGTGGTAGGTAGTACTAGTGCCAAGCAACCAAGTATCTTTCCAAGAAGCAAATGAATCATTAAATCGAATTTCATTTACACCATTATTGTAATGTCCAACAATGATATGAGTAGATTCAGGAGCTTTATCTTTATATTCTTTTTTCTCATTTCCTATTATTTTCTTCCATAGAATTCTATATCTTTGTCTCATGTCCCTTCTTTTCACAACATACACAATGAAGATCAGATCTCTCACCGTGGTTATGTATGTCCCCTTTGCCTATGAAATTATTTCTTCCATGTCCTCTCTCACTACCATCTTCCCTAGAAGAATCATGCAGCTGATTCTTCCCTTTCTGAGCAAGGTACGTAGTCTCTTCAAAGCGCTAAACTATTTTCTTTCCAAAATCTTTATCTAGTTATGCAATTTTCTTCATCAAAGTGTTAAATTTGAGGGTTTTTACTGGACCATTAGCTTGAAGTGACTCAAGATAGTGAGAATATGTGGGGGTAGATGACCTTGATGATGGTTGTGAGAGCAATTCTTATATTCACGCCAAAGGCATCAATTTCATGCATAATGACTTTAATTTATGATGTTTAAGCCATGGGGTTATTATCTTTCAACTCTAGGTTGGAGAGCTTCAACAACCAGTGAATGAGCTCCAATTATGATTTTCATACAAATCTTTCAATTTCTTCAAATAACCATTTGAATATGTGATAGATATGATATGATGACTCACCTCTTCACTTATTATCGCAGAAATCAATGCATAGGTTTTCTTGTATTTGTTCTTCCATATAGCATGTTTTTTTATCTATTGTAGTCCATGTAGGTTATAAATCATTCTCTCCTTCAAAAATGTTAGCCCATAAATCATTGAAGATGAATGTATGTTTGATATTCCTTGACCATTTTGGATAGTTCTTTTTTCCATTGAGCACCTCCAACAATTGAAACCAAAGAACGCATTTCAACAAAGCTGATAGTACCATCTACAACATTTTCAATATAGTATTTGTAATACAAGCTATTCAATACAATAACATGAAGTAGACCATGCAACATAATGGTGTATATAATGTGAAGAATATTAAATAAGCATAGTCCCTTATTAATAGAACTGGGGTAGTTTTACAGATACCACTTGATTCAATGAAATATCTTAATCTATGTTGCCTATAGAAGGAGGATTGCAAAGAAAGGGAAATCCAATACAAACAAAAAGAGAGTTTCTATGCTTTGTTCACAATTTACCCATGATTCATCCATACAATTCTGCACAACATGTTTATTTAAAGCCAATGGGATTGTTAAAACAATAATTATAACTTGTAATGTTTATTAGTGAATGTCCACAAAGAGACTTCAAGAAGCAACAATAAATATAGAAGTTGGAACAGTGGTCATCTAGTTGGATAGACAAGTCTTGATGGAGATTTCTAGAGACTCTCGGAATGTAATTTTTCACATATAAATACAACCTAATGTTAGCCAGTTGAGTATGGCTTCCAATTTGTAATCATTGTCTCTTTGTGTTCTTGTCTGTGCGTTCAACCTTTGTTTCTCTACTTGTTTCATCATGGTATCATAGAAGATTTGGGCATAACTCCCTCATAGGAGGACCGGGATAATGAAGGTCCTACAAAAGAGTTCTCTATGTTGTACATAATAGGAGAGAGTAAAGCATTTTATGTGTTGTGTTTGTTTCTTTGTTGTAGCTAGTGCAGAAATAAGTGTGTTTTCCTATCTCTTGTGATCTCCCTGTCGTAGGATTTCCAAATCTATTATGGAAAGTTGTGCAGTGTCGTTCTGAGTGATCGATATTTGTTATGTGTCGACCTGATTTTCTCTCTGGTAAATTTTTGCTCAAGATTGTGGTGGTTTTGTGCTGAGAATGACCTGAATGAAATAAAAAAACTTGGATGTTTTAATTACCAATTCAAAGCTATTAAGATCTCAAGAAAAGAGGATTTGCAAAGCACTGGTTGAAGCATCTATATCAATTTGGGGTTATCATCCGATTAATATCTTATTGTCGACAGATAGTGTCCATTAGCTATTTGTGTCCATGTACGTAATTCTGCTGCTAAAATGAAAATGTTACGTAATTCTGCTGCTAAAATGAAAATGTTTTCGTTGTGATCTGATGTTGATTTATCACAAACATGTGTGCTTGTCCCTATGCAATAACTCTTATAATGTCATAATTGTAGCCATAGAAACATTGTCTAGTTTATTAAAGCCATGGTCGATGGTGGTATTGTGCACACTATTGTGCAAGTGTTAAAGGTCAAATAAATGTTGTTGTAACAAAATAGCGCAAGGGTATTAATAGTTAAATGATATATTAATTATTATTTACTAAGGTGAAAGGGTGTAACCCTTCACTATGCATGCTCAAGCCTTATAAATGCAAGCCTCATTGTAATATTTTATCATCATCTATTATATTATTATTATTTATTCTGAATAATGGAAGTAGGACTAACTTCTTAGTTGTGACATTGATATCAGAGCCGGATTGGCTCCTCAACCCTGCACACTCACTAGAGCTCTGATTCGGCTCCTATGTTTGTCTCCCCTATTCCTACCCCTCACCTCCTGCACGCTGCTTCCATCACATTTCGATCTCCTCCACGTAGCCTCTAATCTGCCCACACACTCCATCGTTGCTCTCTACCCTATTGCTTACACCCACCCTGCTTCCACGTTGCTCAACATTCCCCATGCTACCAGTTTTCCCCCATTCTCTGCATACTAGCTCGCTCTCTGCAAACCGCTCCACTGATATACCACTTTGTCACATCTTTCCCCCATACGTTGTTCCTTCACCGCACGCTCCGCCACATGTTGTTCCTTCTTCAGCCACGTGTTGTTCCTTCCTTCTGCCACTGCACGCCTTTATCCCTTTGTGCAGACCACGCTCAGACCATGCATTGTGCACCACGCCCAACCATTGCACTCCAGCGACACCCTTTTGCGACTTCCCTTCACGTCCCTCCTTTCCATTTTCCCTTCTCCGCCTGCGCAGACTCCATTCGCCACCCATTCGCTTGGCTCCTCATACTTCCACGCTCCAATCGCTACTCATCCGTTCTCGCTACCAGCTGCGAACAACTAGGGCTTCAAACCCTAAACAAATTTCATCATTTTTTCAATAAAATAAATAAAATATATTATTATTATTATTTAATAATAATTATTATTATAAATATTTATTTTAATATATATAAACTTTTCAAAAAAAACTACAGACCAAACTATTTATATAGTTTATAAAAACAACAACAGCAATAATAATAATTAATATTACTATTATACAAGAAACATTTGAAGATTTTGCATAAGAGATTTTTCCACCCCTCATAAGCCAAAATAACGTCCACATACACACCTCTGCATACAAGGACCAATACCATGGCCGAATTAAAATAACAAATCGAGAAATTGGAGAAGGACATTAAGGCGCTCGTCGCTAACCAAAGAAGCTTGAAGGAATAGATAAAAAATAACAATACAGTGCTTAAGAAAGAAATCAAAGACCAAGTTGTCCTGGTACTAGAAAGAAGGCCAGATGAAAAATTGGACATCATGAACGAGAAACAAAAAAGACTTGGATGATTAAATGAGTACCATGACTCAAGACATAAACACCATAACACAAAACTTGAGCACCATGATGCAAAACCATAATACATTAATGGAGGTGTTACAAAAACTAATGCATAGTACAAACCAAGTCAGCAGTCCAGACATGTTAGATGCCTCATTTCACGTTTCCACGCAGACAACACTCGCCAAGAATCAAATAGATTTGCAAAAAGAAATAAAGATTAACAATGCGACGCTTAGACGAGAGATGGAAACAAAAGTACTTCCAGATATGGAGGCACGTCAACAAAATAGACACTATCAGTAAGATAGTAGAGAAGGAAAAGGATAAAAATCACCGCCAACAACGAAGCAACTCAAATATGTCCTTTGCATCATTTAATAGCACTGAGCCACCATCAAATCGTTGAAGCAAAAGGAAACCAATATCATCTTTACATAGTGTACCCACCTAAGGTGAAAATAGAGTTGTCGAAATACAATGGAAGTGAAGATCAATGCGTTGCTTGGTTAAACAAAGAGGAAGAGTACTTCAACATCTACAATATTCAATCTAACGAGGAGAAGGTGAAATATATGTCAATGCATATGGAAGGGCACGCTTATAATTGGTACTTATGGTGGAAGAGATACAATTTTGCCTACACCTGGAACTTGTTCAAAAATGATTTTTTTAATAGGTTTTAAGGAATCGCAAAAGATGAATTTTTCAGTAAACTTACCAGATTACAACAGGTTGGAAGTGTTGAGGAATTCACACATCAGTGGGAATCCCTATCGACACGAGTATTTGGGTTATCTGATAAACAAAGACTTGAAACCTATCTAGGAGGTCTTAAACCATAACCCCAAAAAGAATTAAAGATGCATGACATACCTAACATAGAAGTGGCGATACATAAAGAAAGAGCGGTAGAACGCAAATTGGAAGGAATAAAAACAAGAAGCGATAACAATTATCGGCAAGGAAAAGAGACACATTGTATATATTGTGAAAATAATTGGTCACTCGGTTATCAATGCCACAAACCTCAATCATATGCCTATGAAATTGAAAATAGGTTGAAAACGTCTAACAATTACTCTGATAATAGAAAAAAGAAAAAGAAAAACACATGTCGTTGATTCGGTGATGACTAGACCCCGAGCCATAAATGTAGGAACAATCAGACAATATAGTGCAAAATCATCAATGTAAAGGAAGTGCAAGTCTTTGCAGAAGAAGTCTCTTCTGATTCTAATACCAGCACAGAATCAGAGTGAAGGATGACATTAGGAAAAAATCAAGCTTTGAGGACAAAGCTTTCCCAAGGGGAAGACAATGTTATGAATAATTAAATGATATATTAATTATTATTAATAAATTATTATTTATTAAGGTGAAAGGGCATTACCCTTCACTATGCATGCTTAAGCCTTCAAATAAAGGCAAGCCTCATTGTAATATCTTATTATCATCTATCAATATATTATTATTATTTATTCTGAATCATGAAAGTATGACTCGCTTTTTAACTCTCCAACTGGATACGGTTGTGACACACATAAGAGGCCAATACATAGGCTATTAAATTTGAAAAAGAGACACATTGTATATATTGTGAAAATAATTGGTCACCCGGTTATCAATGCCACAAACCTCAATCATATGCCTATGAAATTGAAAATAGGTTGAAAACGTCTAACAATTACTCTGATAATAGAAAAAAAAAGAAGAAAAACACATGTCGTTGATTCGGTGATGACTAGCCCCCGAGCCATAAATGTAGGAACAATCAGACAATATAGTGCAAAATCATCAATGTAAAGGAAGTGCAAGTCTTTGCAGAAGAAGTCTCTTCTGATTCTAATACCAGCACAGAATCAGAGTGAAGGATGACATTAGGAAAAAATCAAGCTTTGAGGACAAAGCTTTCCCAAGAGGAAGACAATGTTATGAATAATTAGATGATATATTAATTATTATTAATAAATTATTATTTATTAAGGTGAAAGGGCATTACCCTTCACTATGCATGCTTAAGCCTTCAAATAAAGGCAAGCCTCATTGTAATATCTTATTATCATCTATCGATATATTATTATTATTTATTCTGAATCATGAAAGTATGACTCGCTTTTTAACTCTCCAACTGGATACGGTTGTGACACACATAAGAGGCCAATACATAGGCTATTAAATTTGAAAAAAATGTTGTGATATGAAAATGTCAAATGCAGCGCCAACTGAGAGGCACAACAACCAAAACACTATTATTTGAGAACAAAGTAATTGTATGAGGACAAGAGGAACACATAGGCTCTGCTCCCTTATTTATGAGCATGTGACTCATTGCACGTCAAGCATCAGAGGCTAGAAGAGGGATGACTTCTTATTTTCAAAGAAGGATAAAGAGTTTTACACCAATCAAAGTGTGAAGATGTAGTAGGCTTTCAAGTCATGAAACCTACTCCCGAGTTCCAATCAAGGAAAAGGATGGTTGCAAATAAAGTAAAAAAGGAGGCACGTGGAGGACAAGTACACAAATAAAGTATTGGTAATGGATGTGATGTCTAATAAATAATTAGGAATGGATGTCATGTTTAATCTTCATTTCATGTTTTCTTCATCGTATGTAGCTAGAGAAGAGAATGTCTTCGTCTTTTGGTAAAAGTGAAAATGGTCATTGGGTCCAGGGATGGAATTTAACGGGTAAATGCCCGTCATGGGTCAATTTACCTGTCAAATACAACTAAGATTTTGCTGAGACCGTCAAAATTTGGCTTAGAATACAGAAAACGTTTCAGATTTTGTTTGTTACCAGCAATTTTGACGGTTGTTCGTCATTTGAAATTCCAACCCTGATTGGGTCATATGAAAGTAAGTTGATTAATCATATGGGTCACATGAAAGCAGCTTGATTGTAAATTAAATATGAGTCATTAGTAGGAAGTAAGGAAAAAGTTTGATAAAATTGAAAATGGTCATTGGGTCATATGAAAGTGAGTTGATTAATTATATGGGTCACATGAAAGCGGCTTGATTGTAAATTAAATATGAGTCGTTAGTAGGAAGTAAGGAGTGTAAAAAGAAGCTTTTAATCAGCATATAAGTCAAAGCATATTAAAGAATGATTATCTTGGTGGTTGGTAAAAGTGATTATTTAAGTGAATTTTGTTTAATGTAACTTAGTAAAAGGAAGAAATTTGGATTGCATGTTCAGTGGTACCTGACACTTCATGTGTAAGAGTTTGAATTTTTGAGAAGGGGCATGTCCAGTAAAAATTTCAAGCATGATATTGGTGCATCAATTCAGTTTTCCAAAACCAATGTCATAGGGTGTTGTGTTGGAAATGTGCACAATCCAACAAGCAACAATTTGGATTAAAACTCATGACAAATAAGTGCAAGAAGACTAAAAAATGGACATGATTGTGATCCTAAATTGTGTAATGGGAAAAAAAGGGGAAAGTATGGCCATTGTACCTGATTTAAATGTAATCGAGGAATTGTTGTAAGGCCTATTAAAGGCATGTATACCCCATTGGTTGGTCCAAGTTGTAGTGCCTAATTATAGGAGGGTTGTGTTCCCTAGGTTGTTAAAATCCCTATTAAGAAAACACACGTATTGTAGCGCATAGGCGCATGTGATCAGAAGATGTGATGTTCTCTCAAAGGAAGAGAGGTTGTGGCATCAAGTATTGGAATTAACCACTGTGAGAAGTACGTGGGTGTTGAGTATGGTTGTCATTGATGTCAAAGAAGTTCATTAATGTCAAAGGAAGTCATGATGTGGCATGTGTGATGAGGCTAGGAAACCACATGATGGTGTGCTAGTGCTATTAGGAAGACATTGTTGCAATCTGACATCCTTCTAGAACATTATGAAAATTTTGGAAATTGACTCAGTCTCTGTGAAACGGTCGGCGTAACTCATTTACTCGCTACGAAATAGTCGGTTGAATCATCCATGTCGGTGTAACTCATCCAGTATCACCGAAACATTCAGAGAGGCTGGGAAAATATTGTTTCGACACAACTGAAAGAAATCTGTTGACACTGTCGGAGGTGACTCACGAGTTGGCATTGAAACAATCAGAGAGGTTGAGAAAACATTGCCGATAACAAAGGTTGCTGAGTGTGTCAACTCGGAGTTTGTCGCTGAAATGGTCGCATGCCCCGAAATTAGAAGAAAAGGGATAAGGAAACCGATACAGTTAGTATAACTTAGACAACGTCGCTGATACAATCGACCGATATGCCGATACACCGAGAAAAGTTATTTGCGCATAGATGAAATATGCTTGTGCAATGTTAAGAAATATGCATGCACAATGTATCCATAATGACAACAACCAATGTAAAGCTACAGGAATTAAAAAACAAAAATATAAAAAGAGAACGTTAGAGGAAGTTAATTAAAAAAACACAGCGTATGTTTTAAGCTACAAGAATAATATTGAAACTAAGATTATAAAGCGTTAATAAAAGACAGAGTTTATCATTTACAGAGATATTAAATAAAGGGTTTTTTTAATGAATAGAGGATTGATTAAAACAAAGGAAATAATGTACAGAAGGAATAATTAAAATAAAAGGGTGTGATTGTTTAATTTAAATGACTGAGTTATAAACAGAGTAAGCTAATGAAAGGGTGTTTTTAATGAAAAGACATGTTCCATGTTGAAAGTTCTTATTTGTTGAAAAAGTATGATGTTGGAAATATATGTTAATGGTATTTAAACAGAAGTTTGAATGAGAAGAAAAGTGTCTTTGTGTCCAAATAAAAAAAGTAGCATCATAAGTTAGAGACCAAGGAAGTGATGAAAGATCAGTGACAAAATCGAAGAACCAAGAAGATCTGGAAGTTTGAAGAAATCAAACTAGGGTGGTAGGGTGGCTATAGGGCAGGAAACAGGCATGCAAGGGTTGTAGCCGCCTTCTAGTAGCAGCTGATAAATAGGGTGTTGTAGCATCCTTTCAGTAGCAGCTGATAAAACCAGGGGGTCGTAGCCTCTTTCCAGTAGTAGCTGGTAAATAGGGTGTTGTAGCATCCTTTCAGTAGTAGTTGATAAAATCAGGGGGTTGTAGCCTCCTTCTAGTAGTTGTTGGTAAATAGGGTGTGGTACCATCCTTGTCTGTTGTAGCAGGCAAAAACTATTTCTAAATATAATTTTGCAGTGATACAAAGTATTGGTGGTTTTTCCCAATTGGGTTCCACGATAAAATCTGTGTTCTATGTTTCTTGTTGATTTTGTGTGTTAATGATTAATGTTAAAAGTGGTTTTAATTTATAAAAGTTATCAATACTAATTC
Source organism: Pseudotsuga menziesii (assembly GCA_001517045.1). NCBI lineage: Eukaryota > Viridiplantae > Streptophyta > Pinopsida > Pinales > Pinaceae > Pseudotsuga > Pseudotsuga menziesii. Next base: position 80,965 of record LPNX011233584.1, read on the forward strand.
ACCCCCCCTCTCAGTATTGTCCAAATTGGTATCAGAGCAGGTTCCTTCATTACAGTTTAACCACTGGAAGAAAGATCTTAAATAAAAACCACTATGGATCAACAAGAAGGGTTAGCCACCAACAGACCACCACTATTCACAGGAGAAAATTATGCATATTGGAGTGTGAGAATGAAATTCCATTTGATGTTTCTTGGATGGAAGGTTTGGGAAGCAACTGAAAGAGAATATAAAATAACAGATGACAACGCACCTACAGATTGTGTGGAGCTAGGCCAATATGAGGGTAATGAAAAAGCCTTAAATGCCATCCTGAGTGGATTGACAAACACTATATTTGTAAAAGTCATGCAATGCAAAACTGCAAAACAAACTTGGGACAATTTAAAGATTATCTATGAAGGGGAATCCAAGGTCAAAGAATCCAAGCTTCAAACATATAGAGGGCAGTTTGAGAGCCTAAAAATGAAAGAAGAAGAAAACATTGGAGAATACCTTCTAAGAGTAGATGAAGTTGTAAATGCTATTAGAGGCCTTGGAGGAAAATTAAAGGAAAGAGAAGTAGTTGATAAGGTAATAAGAACATTGCCAATCAAGTATGACTCAAAAGTGTCCACTCTAGAAGAATGAGATGCTCTTGATGCCATGACAGTAGATGAAATACATGGGATCTTCACTGCATATGAGATGAGCATGGGAAATAATGAACCTTCAAGAAAAGAAGCAACATTTAAAGCCCTATCCAAGAATCAATTAGAGAAGCTAGATGATGAAGAAGCTCTCTTCATAAGAAAACTTGAGAAAGGTGCTAGGAAATATAAAGGAAAGCTACCTTTGAAATGTTTTAACTATGGAAGAATTGGACATTTTTTCCAATAAGTGTCCTTACCCAAAACAAGAGGAGAGTGACCATGAAGAATCTTGTTGTCATAAGTGTAAGGCCATGGATAAGAAGAAGTTTAAGAAAAATAAGAAAAACTTCTATTCCAAAGAAGATAGTGACGATGAAAGTAAAGATGCAGAATCCTATTCATGGGAATACATACTCAAACTCAGAATGGTGAATCATATGAGGAATCAGAAGTGGACATAGAGTCTCGATAAATGGCTGTTGTTGATGAAATTGAAAAATGTAGAAGAAAGAACAAGGTTTTGAAAGAAAAATTGTCAAAGTACCAAGAAGAGACAAATCAAATTATTATAGACTTGAAGAGCCAACTTCAAGAGGACAAGAAGATTGAGGAGGACCTAGTAGTGCAGCTGAGGAAGAGATTACAAGATTCTAAAAAACTTGAAAAATAGATTATTCAATTTAGAAAAGGGGTTGATGAAGAATCCATCAAATCAAAGTTTGAGAACAATTGAAGGATTTTAGATGATATCTTAAGTAACTAAAGACCATCAAGTGATAAGTCTAGTTTGGGTTTTGACAAAGAAAAGCAGCCATAATATTCCTCCTTCACAAACCAAGGTGGAAATAAGAGAAGCTATGCTGTTGCACTAAAAAGTTCAGTCAAAAAGGAAGAAAGCAAGAAATCCGCTCCATCCTTTTATGACAAAAACATAACTAATGAGGTGTCTAAAAGACCAATGCCAAATAGATATCAGCAGGGCTTTTTGGGTCATTGTTACTCTTGTAATAATTTTGGTCATAAATCCCTGAAATGCAGAGCTTATGGAAAGGTTCATGAATACAAGAAGGATGCACCTAGTAAACCGAAGGAAATAAATCATAACCGTTTTGGATCTCTTCAAAGATACGACATAGAGTGTTACAAATGTAATAAATTTGGACATATGGCTAGAGAATGTAAACCAAGAAAGAATGTTTCGGTAGAGGCTCAAAAACCATGGAAGAAGATGGAAGTTGGGAAGTAGAAAGACCAAAGATTCCTCAAAGGAAAGTTCTATGGTTATTCTATTGCTGTCATAATTTTGGTCACAAGGCTACTAACTGCAGGACCAAGGGGAGAGAATAAAGTTTGAGAAGGAAAAAAGACACAAACACAAAAGATGATGGAAGTCAAGTAAGCAGGTCACCTCATGGGAAGATGTGGAAGAAAAATTCAGATTATGAAGACTCAGAAGAAACACAAATTTCAAACATCAATGAGGTCTCCAAAGATGATAAAGAGCATAATACTGCCATAGATAAAAATGACATTCATTATGAGGAAAAACAAGATGGAGATAAGGGATGATTTCAAGGAACCATACTTGTTTAAAAGTGTGTAAATGCTGGCGAATTTTACCGATTCTTAAAACACCAACTATAAAATGTTTGGCGATATTTTTCAAAAAATATTTTAATTTCCAAGGATTTTATATCGTTTATATAATAATTTGGCAATTTTTAGGGTGAAAAAAGTTTACCCCATCAAAATTGGTCGAAACAGGGCTTCAAAAATTGCAAAATGGAGAATCTTTTTTTCGAGAAAACCCCCTAAAAATAGCCCATGGGCTAAACTTCGCCCCTAAAATTATCCCTGATGGAGATATAAAAGAATACACCGATGAAGATAAAGATGAAGGTGATGAAGAAGGATATAGTGATTGTGGAATCCTTTTCTAATATATCTCATGATATAAAGAGAACCTTGAAAATAACATTAGGAGGGATCGTATACTCATGGGGAGTTAAATTCAGAAAATTCCAAATGATATCTAAGGAAAAATTCAATTGGTATCTAATGTTGAGGTATGATCAAAGCTATCTTCCTCAAATACAAGAGATGATAAAGTTTGAATGATAAATATTGGTGCATGGTTGACATAGATAAAAGATGCATAAATTGGTTGGAAGTAGACTGAGAGAGACTAAAAAATGTAGCAGAAAGAAGCACAATGATAGGGGGAGTCTATGAATTTATCACTTAGGTTATCATTCAAAGACTTACTTGTGAAGTATGAGCACCCAAAAGTAATAAACCATGGTAATACCAATGCCATAAATATGTCAAGAAATCTTGTCATGCACTCTAAGACAAAGCATATACCAATAAAGTTTCACTTCTTAAAAGAGAAAGTATCCCAGAAGACTGTTAAGCTAGAGTATGTTGAGAAAAAAGAATGATTGCTGATATTCTTACTAAGCCACTACCCAAGGAGGATTTTGAGCATCTTAGATGGAGATTGGGAGTAATCTCCTTAGAACAGTTGTTGAAGTAGAGGCATAATCTCAGGGGGAGATATGTTGTCAGGGGGAGTTGTCAAAAGGAAGCCTTTGTCATTAATGTCAAAGGGGGAGGAAATTAAGGAGTTGTTTCCATCAATACCAAAGGGGGAGAATGTTGAGTATGGTTGTCATTGATGTCAAAGAAGTTAAGTTAATGTCAAAGGAAGTGAGAATGTGGCATGTGTGATGAGGCTAGGAAACCACATGATGGTGTTCTGGTGCTATTAGGAAATCATTGTTGCAATCTGACATCCTTCTGGAACACTATGACAATTTTGGAAATTGACTAAGTCTTGTTGGCACCCCAACAACCCCCCTTAATTTTGCAATAAATTAAGTGGCCCCTATTAGAATTTTGTAATTATTTAGCTTTTGGTTTTCTATTATTCTTGCTTGATTGACAATCTCCTTTTGATACTTGGCTTTCTCTACTGCTTGATCTTTGGCTTGGTTTTCATTTTATAAGGTTTTTGTGATTCCACTTATCTTAGTCGTTTCATCCTTTCAAATCTCTTTCTTTCTAGTTAAAACATGGGTTTCTTTAATTCATCTTACCTAAGTTGACTCCACAATTCAATTTGCAAAATTAGGTTTCATCAATCTTATGGAAGACTAGTATCCTCTTTATCAATGATTAACAATGTCTTTATCTTCAAAGCATATAATTTAATTATCCAAGGGAAATTGAAACTCCTTAATATGAAACAATACATCAAATGATTTTGAGTCTTGTTATTAAAATAATTTTTAAAGATCAAATCTTACATGATATAGAAAATAATCTATCACTAAACATAGATTATGTTAATTTATTAAAAATACATTTTCAAGAGCTTCATTACTTTAACATTTTTTTTTTAATTTTTGAAATCATTATATATACATAAAGTTCTTTCTAACATGACTTAAATTATTTAAATTTCTCACAATTAACAATTTTTTTTTTTGGAACATGATATATATTCACATATCTTTTAAGTTGTTTTGATATCTCAAAATTAAATATTTTTGATAAAGATTTCCTTGATAACATTATGAAGTCATGTCACTTTTGAAGAGCCTCATGAAGCCTTATCATTGTTTTATTATATTTTATTAAAAGCCCCTTTTTCTTTTTATAAATAATATGACTTCAATATTTATGATTTTAAAATTATCTATTTTTGGATTTCATTGGAGTTATATCACGACAGCTTTCTTGGAGATAATTTTGTTTTGCATGGATTTAAAATTAAATAAGTTGTTGTATTTGGTGTTAAGACATTGTTGTTTACGTGGAGTTTCCTCAAGTTAATATCTCACATAACCGTTGGAATTAAGCATCCAGTCACAAGTAAAGTTTCTACACTAAAATATGAGGTAAGATTGTTATGTAATTGGCAGCTTACATGGTTGTTCGAAAATCAGAAATATATTTCGAGCTATTAAAAATACAGTTTAATGAATACACATTCTACATGGTCGTAGGCATATCAAAACGTGCAGGAATTATAAGTAATGATTCTACCAATCCAAAATCTCATCAACAAAAGGATCACGTTCAAAGGTTAAGTCCAGCTCACTCAAATCGCTTCAATTGTTATCATAAAAAAGACGCCAGCTTGTGTTGGAAGTTCAATGGTCTCGTCGCTGTGTCAATATTTACACAAAATTCTCCTCTGATTGTTGGGAAGGAATGCACTAGCCAACAACTTAACTGTAAGGAGTATCACATTGAAGAGATCCTTCTACGAGATCACTAAAAATTGCCGTGATTCAAGGGTTGCATGCATTACCAACTCCAAAAGAAAAGGGAGATCCGCTCATAATGCTTACTTCACGCCTTAAAAGAAGTGGTTAACAAACTGCCAGTTTAAGTTTTGATATAACTCCCAGTTAAAGTTTTTGATGTAATATAAGTTACCACATAGTTTTTTTAAAAATGTAGATCACTGGCTGAAAATAAAAGGAATCGAGTAGCCAAACCAAGGGAAAAATGCTAGACGCAATTAATGACTTTCAAAGCATGTGGAGGAACCTCAATATTGTTGCATTATCAATCATGTTATTTGTGCTCATATCTTTGTTTAGTCCTTCCGGAAAATATTATCATAGTTTTACACTTACTCAATTTCCAATTACAATAAAAGATTATTGCTAATCAGATAGAATAATAATATGCTTTCACTCTTGTGCAGGTTAAGATGATACTTGAAGCATAGAAAGATTAGTAAATCGATGGCGATGGCGATGGAGATACAGGCAAATTAATCATGAGTTAATCAGGTGCATCATCAGGCAGTTTAGAATTCCATATCCCTCGAGTTGATGATAAGAAAGCGCACATGATAAGCAGAGGATAAAAGATCGGTGAATGAATTCAATGAACAAAACAGAAGAGTGCCAGATTCCCGTCGTTTTTCAGGACGCGATTTTCTGCAATGAACTGCGCACAAGCTAAGGCGAAAATTAAAATTCTGAGACATGGGGTTTTTCCAGAAGATCCCCTTTTACCAGACTCGTGAAGAATTTGCTGAAAAAAGTGAACGGTTTGGGAGATTTTCAGGGTGCTCTGGACACGTTTTTCATAAGTGCGACCAGCTACGAAATTTAGCTGAGTTTTTGTTGGGAATTGGTTTATTTTTAAACAGCAAATTTCTGCTTGCTGAGGGGGGGGTTGGATCTCTGTAGAATGAAGAGAAGTTTTATTCTCTATAATTCTATTTTCTATTGGGTAGACTTTGTTATCTGCAGATAGAAGAGACGCAGCTACCGCCAGAGAGAGGGATGGAGTGTTTTGAAGAAAACGACTGGAATTATATTTTATTACTTGTGTTTTGTTTATCTCTGAAGTTGGATCTTTGGGTGTAAAAACTACTGGACGTCCACAAACTGATACCACTTCTGGTATTTTTGTTTTGGATTATTATTATTATATATATTTCAGCATGTTATCTTCTTTCTTTATATTAACACAGTATACTTTGATATGCTGATGCTTAATTACATTTTTCACTTTATCAGTTTAAGATAGTATTTTGAATGAATATCTCATTATAATTATGTTTATTAGTATTTTTACTATAAACCTAAGGTATAATGATTTACTTTTCTGTCTTTTCAAAATTTCATTTGTATGTTGACAGTGTTTTTTTTAATAGACATTATCTTAAATTCAAATAACTGTCTTGATAGTTAATTATTAATCATTTTCAGAAAGTTAAAATTAACTGTTTAATTGCAGTTACTTTTCAGTTCTGTTGTTATATAACAGAGTGACTTATTATTCATGATTCAAATGTGTCTGTTTGAATTATGTTTTAGTCTTTCTGTTCATCTTTTAATGATTAATAGTTAATATAATCTTAAATTTGCTCTCAGCTGTAAATTTGCTCTCAGCTGAGATAGGGGTAAATAGAATAAATAGAATAGTTAAGTTTAAATTTCATTTTTTAAGTTTAATTAAAAACTGTTAAATCATTTTGCATACTTTACATAAGTTTTCATATTCAGAAAACTTCCCAAAATCAAAGTCTTTCCTTAAGAAAGCAACCATAGGACATTTTAGATATTTAGGTAAAATAGATATTAGAATAGGTTAGATTTTGCTGGTTTTAAGTTCTCCTTAAGAGACAAACTAGCTGGTCGCAAGACCACAACCTGCGAGGTTTTGTTAATTCAAACACACCGGACGCTGCTTTAAGCTAATTGTGTGGACAAAACCTCCTTATTGGCCTAGATTCAGAAAATCGGGCCAACAAGTCTCTACGAAACGTTCAGCACAACTCATCCAGTCGCTGCGAAACGGTCGGCGTAACTCATCCAATCGCTGTGAACAGTCCAGTGAATCATCCATGTCAGCATAACTCATCCAGTATCGCCGAAACAATCGGAGAGGTTGGGAGAATACTGTTTCGACACAACTGAAAGAAATCTGCCGACACCGTCGAAGGTTACTCGTGAGTTGGCGCCGAAACAATCGGAGAGGTTGAGAAAACATTGCCGATAACAAAGGTTGCCAAATGTTTGGTTCAACTCGGAGTTTGTCGCCGAAATGACCGCATGCCCCGAAATCGGAAGAAAAGGGATAAGGCAGCCAATACAGTCGGTATAACTTAGACAATGTCACAGATACAATCGACCGATACGCCGATATGCCTATAAAAAGTGTTTGCGCAGAGATGAAATATGCATGTGCAGTGTTAAGAAATATGCATGCTCAAATGTATGTAAAATGCATGCACAATGTATCCATAATGACAGCAACCAGTGTAAAGTTATAGGAATTAAAAAACAAAAAAATAAAAAGAGAATGCTAGAGGAAGTTAATTAAAAAAAACACAGCGTATGTTTAAGCTACAGGAATACGATTGAAAATAAGATTATAAAGCGTTAATCAAAGACAAAGTTTATCATTTACAGAGAAATTAAATAAAGGGTTATTTTGATAAACAGAGGATTGACTAAAACAAAGGAAATAATGTACAGAAGGAATAATTAAAATAAAAGGGCGTGATTGTTTAATTTAAATGACTGAGTTATGAACATAGTAAGATAATGAAAGGGCGTGTTTGATGAAAAGATATGTTCCATGTTGAAAGAACGTGTTTGTTGAAAGAGTAAGATGCTGGAAAGATATGTTAATGGTATTTGAACATAAGTTTGAATGAGAAGAAAGGTGTCTCCTTTGTCCAAATCAAAGAAGCAGCAACAGAAGTCAGAGACCAAGGAAGTGATGAAAGATCAGTGACAAAATTGAAGAACCAAGAAGATTTGGAAGTATGAAGAAATCAAACTATGATGGTAGGGTGGCTCTAGGGAAGGAAACATGCCTGCAGGGGGTTGTAGCCTTCGTCCACTATCAACTGGTAAATAGGGTGTTGTAGCATCCTTTCAGTAGCAATTGATAAAACCAGAGGGTTGTAGCCCCCATCCAGTAGTATTTGGTAAATAGGGTGTTGTATCCTCCTTCCAATAGTTGATGGTAAATAGAGTGTGGTACCATCCTTGTTTGGTGTAGCAGGAAGAAACTATTTGTAAATATAATTTTGCAGTGATAGGAAGTAATGGTGGTTTCTCCCAATTGGGTTCCACAATAAAATATGTGTTCTATGTTTCTTGTTGATTCTGTTTGTTAATGATTAATGTTAAAAGTGGTTTTAATTTATAAAAGTTATCAATACTGATTCATCCCCCCCTCTCATTATTGTCCAATATTCCAATAGTGGGTGATAGGTGCACCCGTATGTTAGCTTGGTGTTGGGTCAAAGAAGATGAATCTTCGATTAAATGGGAAAGGGAGAGTTAATATCAGAGTGTTCAAATGTTGGGACCAAGTTATGATTAAGGGGGAGTTTATCATGTTGATAAACCATGTATGTGAAATTTTTTTCTAGAGAATTGGTGGATACAATGGCTAGCAACCCATGTATTTTGGTAGGTGGATTTCTTTTTATATGGACATTGACAATGAGTTTGTGCAGGTACAAAACGATGGAGAAAAAATCTCGAGGAAGAAGCCTAAAAATGAAGAAACCCAAAGACAATGAAAATGAAGGCTAAGATAAAGACCCATTTGATGACTAAAGATGAAGACATGACTAAGGTGAAAACCAAAGAAAGACCAAGATGAAAACAACCCATAGCAGTGACAAACATTTTTTGTTAAAATTGTTATCTCTAATAAACATTAAGGTGGAGTGTTAAAACAATAATTAGAACTTGTAATGTTTATTATTGAATGTCAATAAAGAGAGTTTGAGAAGCAACAATAAATATAGTAGTTGGAACAGTGGTTGGCTAGTTGACTAGAAAAACATCGATGGAGATTTCTAGAGACTCTTAAAATGTAAATTTTCACATATAAATACAACCCAATCTCAGCCATTGGAGTATGGATTCAAGTTTGTATCCATTGTCTCTCTGTGTTCTTGTTTGTGTGTTCAATCTTTATTTCTCTGTGTTCCATCATAGATGTAGTGCTATAAGGAACACAATTCTTTGCTAGCAACAAGACTATTAGAGTGAGATACCACTTCCCAAAACACATGAATTTATGGGTGAGATGTTACCACGATAATGTGGAGAGATACCATAGAGAGTTCAACTTGGAATGCTATAGATTAGGGTTTTGTGCAGGTAGCACAATGAGATAGCACTAGGTCGTGGGTTTATTCGACATATCCTCCAACTCAATAGCATGTAGGTCATGGAGTGAGATAATGTCCTCACTACCTCCTGTAGTAGCCCGCACACAGGTTGTGGCATGAGATAGCACCAGGTCATGGGTTCATTTGATGTGGCCTCCAATTAGATAGCATGTAGGTCGTGGTGAGGGGTGTCTCCATGAATATAAAAATATGCAAAGATACCAAAGTAGAGGTAGGATGCTTTGAGAGATGATAAAAATGCAAAGATAAAGATTGCTTGACCCACATAGATTGGAGGCGATACAACACTCAAAGTCGAGATGTGATACCATGCACAAATTATGGTTGCATAAGTGTTAGGTTAAACACCTAGGTACACATGTTTGAAGGAAAATTGAGGAGACATAAATGTAGTTTAAGTGATAGTACACAATGTTGAGTGACAAAATCGCAAATCTAAGACAATACATAGAGGTAACAAGCTAAGAGGGGATAAGTTGAAGTAACCTTAAGGAAATCATGGAGCTATTACAATATTAGGGCTTTGATACCACTGACAAGTTTCGATAACTCCAATGTTGGGATTATTTGTATTGAATGTGAAACCTTGCATAAATATATATAGTACACAACAGTTGAGGGACAAAATTGCAATATGAGACAATACATAGAGGTAGCGAGCTAAGAGGGGATACGTTGAAGCAACCTCGAGGAAATCATGGAGCTATGACAATATTAGGGCTTTGATACCACTGGCCGGTTTCAATAACTCCAATTCTTGGATGGTTTGTATTGAATGTGAACCTTGCATAAATATATGAGGATTTGAACTTTGGTTTCATCTTCCAAGGGGTTGAATCGTATTCTCCTACAACTCTTCATATTTTCTAAACTAATAATGAAATTTATATGTAATCACAATCTCTAAGATTAGGCTTTAAACATTGTTGAGCAGGACATAAGTAAAAGAACAAATTGTTAAGTGTTTTGACAACTAAAGAAGATAAATGGATCCTAGGATATAAAATTTTGGAATTAAGATATAAGAAACCTTCTAGAAAAAAGGTGAATTTTTTTAATTGCAATGATGTATCATTCCAATGGAGTTTCCAACACCTCGATCACACAACTAACATCTTTGTGCTTTTAATTTGAATCACAATGTCATTATCAAAATGATCACTGTCTCCAACAATAAGCAACTTGAAGTATAGGAAAGCATTGGCATTTTAATTTTTTGGGGCAATTGGACTATAATACTTGTATAGTATGCTTGTAATGCTTAAATGTTTTATATTGTAAAAGTTATTTAAAATTGATGAATCATTTTTACTTACCCATGTAATCGATTAATGTTGGATAGTATTAACAAATAACACGTTCTTTTTCGAAAGCTTGTAGCACTTGCTAATACATGCGAGTAAGCAAAGAAAACTATTTCTGGTGTTTTTCATTTATTACAAAAGTAATCAAAAGTCATGATGATTCTCAATTTTAAAGCCAATGTCAATCACATTGAGGTATTATTTACGCAAACCTGTAGAATTTACACTAAGGGAAATCCTAGATTGTAAATTAGAAAACGAGTACAACAAACAACAGTGGGAACTGTGGGAGGAATAGTGAGAAGCAAAACTACACATACTATCATACTGTAGGGAACCAAATTTACATTTGTGTTTGTGTGAAGCATGTTTTAATTGCATTTACCCATATGTTGAAGTGGGTAATGCCCCTCATCAACTAAGCAAGTTTACTCAAGAAAAAGGATCCAATTAAGATTTTTTCAATTTAGAATGACAAATCCTCTAGACTTTCGCCCAAATATGCCCAAATAGTATTATTATTTAAAAAAACAAATTATTAAATATTATAGTGATTTATCCTACAACTTCGTAACTAAAAATAATAGAAACAAGTTTTAATAATTATGACATCAAATTATAGAAAACAAATTATATATAAAAAATATTTAATTATCACTATGAATTCAAATTCAAATTATTTACGATAAAAAATAATAAGCCTTTTAAAAATAAAGCTATGATTTCACATCACTCTGGTAGNATATATAAAAAAATATTTAATTATCACTATGAATTCAAATTCAAATTATTTACGATAAAAAATAATAAGCCTTTTAAAAATAAAGCTATGATTTCACATCACTCTGGTAGTATTACAAATAAAAGTAAGAAAAAAAACATAACATGAGAAAAATCTACAGCTAAAATATCTCTTAAAATAATTATAATGAACAACAAAGGTATAACAATTCCTATGAACAACAAAGAATGGTCTTAACAAGCATACACCAACAAAGAATGGTCTTAGCACAAGCATACACCAGAATCGATCTTCAAAAGATTTGACACTATATTCTCAATTAACAATGAAAATAGTTTGCATTGTGAAGCAAAAAGTCCAAAAACTTTTGATGTATTTATACAAAATTGAGAAAGATGAAGTCAAACTATTCCAACTTCCTTACCCTCTGTGTTCCGCATGACTTGTACATTCTTGTTTATTTTACATTAACTCTGAAATAATTTAATTAAGCATAAAAGTCTAAGTTTGTTGTTGTCTTATACATTAACTCTAAACTAATGTTATTAAGCATAAAAGTCTTTTCAACACTATCGACTTTTGAATAATTATGTGTTCAAGTGAAGCTTTAAATAATGCAAGGTTCTACTTCACTTTTTCTTCATTATTCTCTAAATTTTGTATAATGATTTGATAAAAAATATTGCCTTGGTTGGAGTCTCTATCATACATGGTCTATATTATTCTCTACATTTGGTATAAATGATTTAATGAAAATTATTGTCTAGGTTGGAGTCTTTATTATACATGTTTTATTTACACGAGGAACTTTTTTGATGGTGTTTTTTTTAGATTCCGTATTCTAAAGATTATATAACTTTTGTTCGATGATGGAACAATTACTGAAAATAAATTTGGGAATGTTACATGTATCTATCAGTGGTCTGAGTGTTCACCATTGCTTCTCACAACCCACAAGCTTTGTTTGAAAATATTTTTGTCTTTTGGCAAAGCATCTTTCCAGTATTTGAGACCATTTTCAATGCTAAGGANGTATCTATCAGTCGTCTGAGTGTTCACCATTGCTTCTCACAACCCACAAGCTTTGTTTGAAAATATTTTTGTCTTTTGGCAAAGCATCTTTCCAGTATTTGAGACCATTTTCAATGCTAAGGAACTCCCTTTCATGTATGAGGGATTTTAGGATGGAGGTTATCAAGATAGCGTGCCACTTCTTCACATAATTGATCTAAGTCCCATTCATTCAATCGTCTTTCACTTGAGAGAGTCTACATCTGTGTGAGAGAGTGGTGTCAAGTTTGGGATTTTTTTAGGGGATCGGGTCGACGGGCTCTGATCTACAACAACTAAAGGAGTGTGGCCATAACTGACCATACAAAATTCACTCGAAGGGTTGGGTGTCAAGTTTGGGATTTTTTTAGGGGATCGGGTCGACGGGCTCTGATCTACAACAACTAAAGGAGTGTGGCCATAACTGACCATACAAAATTCACTCGAAGGGTTGATCTATAAGAGGTTCTCCGGGAATTGAAATTGATGGACATGTTTAAGTTGGATGAGCTCAATCATGGGAATGTTCTCCATTGGAATTCGTTCCATTGGTTTGTCAAGATAATGAGAGGTCTTGTAATGTGGTTATTTAATAGAATGTTAAGGTTGCTTCGATTATGATTTCTAGAGCCAAGAAGAAAAATGTCCTATGTTGTCACATAACAATCCGATGGGATCTATAGTTGCTAAGAAATATCTGGTTGTAGGTTTAAATGATGATACAAAATCACAAAGGGTGGCGGAGAATCCTAAAAATTAAATTCCTTGGCATGTGTGTAAACTTGAATACCAACTTTTAACTAGATGATACAGATCAATCCCATTTCCCTTTATGGCTTGAATTTGTTGTGCTTCTTACTTACTTGAAGCCTTTTGTAGATATGTTTTCCAACTAGTTTGGAAAGGGTTTGATCTTGTATGGTATATGTAATTCTTTTTTATCTTGTATGGTATAATTCCCTAGGGTTGAATTCAAGAGTATGTGTAGAGGTTGTTTTGAAAAATGAATGTGATAACAAAAGTTTTGTTATTTGAATTGGTTGAATCCCTATTTTTTCTACCAAGCATAGTATCATTTCATTCAAGATTGTCCCTAGCGGAAGCCTCTTCTAGGGGATCCCCACTTCTCAAGTGATGTAACCTTGCTTTTTGTTGGGCATATGTTGTAGGTTTCTATAGGTGTGGGGGTTTGAGGGGGATGATCATGCCCCTTGGAAAAGTGGGCGTGAGTGGTTAGATAATCCGACAGATTATTCCTCTTTGAAGATCCAATATGGTACATGGTTAAGAAACGGCGGTTGAAGAAAATCGGACGGCGGAAACACAAAGAAGCCGCGCAGATNGGTTAGATGATCCGACAGATTATTCCTCTTTGAAGATCCAATATGGTACATGGTTAAGAAACGGCGGTTGAAGAAAATCGGACGGCGGAAACACAAAGAAGCCGCGCAGATCAGAGGTCGGAAGCATTTCCCTTCCACAACATCGGACATCGGAAGCATTTCCCCTTCCGCAACATCGGACATTGGAAGCATTTCCCCTTCCGCAACATTGGACATCACAAAGATTCTTCTTTCCGCAACGGCGGGGCTCACAAGCCTTCTCCCTTCTGCAATAGCGGAAGCTTAAAGATGTTCGGAACAGATCGGAAGCCGGAGCGCTTCAAGAGCCGCAACGGCAGATAGCTAAAAGCCTTCTCCCTTCTGCAATGGCGGGGACTTAAAGACGTTCGGAAGCCAGAGTGATTTCTCTTCCGCAATGGCGAAGATAGAAGGGGCGGAAGTATAAAGGCTTTCGGTAGCCGCAACGGGGAAGCTCAGCGGACATTCAGACGAATCGAAAGGCGGAGCGATTCGAGAGCCGCAATGACGAAGCTCACAAGACCTTTTCCCGTCCGCAACTGCGGAAACCAAAATGACTAAAGCTTCCGACTCGAAAACCAACTGACAGCCAATGGAGATGAAGTTCGTCGGAGCCATTGCTTGTCCTCTTTCGCAACGGCAGAAGCTCAGATGACCAAAACTTCCGCAATGCGTTCGCACGGGGACATTTCAAACGATGTTGCAGTAGTACACAGTTGGGATGCCATGGTTCAGGAACAGATGCATTGGTAACGTTTTTTCTTAAATTCATGATGGTAACATTGATAAGGAGATGAACAGCCTGTTGTATGAGGGGGCAGGCGAACGGTTGCATTTTCTTTGATGTTTGGCCTCCTTGGTAACGGCGAAGATGAGGCTTAAATAGGGGAAGCCGGCAACCAGTTGACAGAGTTTTTTTTTGGGAGAACGCAGGCTTGGAGAGTTTGCTGTAAAACTATCCACATGCTTTGAAGTCGACTATTCTCAGTTATAACTTGGCTTATTTGTCTGTTGAAGTCCAGTTTTGTAACTTTCAGAGAGGAGGTCTTGAAGGCTTTACTGTTAATATCCAGCTGCTGTAAAGAGTCGACTGTTTTCTCTGTTTATTTGGATTTTCTTTGCTTTTGAAGGCCAATTTGTATTAGTCCAGAGAAGAGGTCTTGCAGACTTTTGTCCAACAATCTGTTTTGCTACTGCTGAAATTGATTTGCAGAGTCCAGAACCATTTGTACCATTTTAAAGCCATTAATTGGATCGGTTCCTATTGGAGAGGGACCCAGAGACGTAGCCCAGTGGAGGGGGTGAACTCCGTTATCAACTTCTGTTTGTGTCTCTGGTTCTGTGTTTTCTGCTTGGCATCTGTTTTTCAGTCTTGTTTTTCATTCCTATTTTGAGCATTTAATTTCCGTTAATGTTGTTCCTTTAAGTAACCTGTTGCACGCATTCTTTTACAACAAACTTTTAATGCACTAAGGTTGAGGTCCGACAGATCATTAGAACACCTGATATTAAAAAAAAATTTCTATTTTGGTTTGTTTTGAGTTGTTTTCAACCCATGGTTTTGTGGCCAAACTTATTCTAGTTAAGGAATTGGGGTTGTAATCTAATTTAGGTTGATGGANTAATATATATATAAATATTAATTAAGTAAATAAATAATAATAATAATACTAATAATTAATGAAGTAACGCAACTTAATGAAGGGATATTTACTATCAACCATGATGACCAACAAATACATAAAAGCATAATATATCATAGCATTGTAATCACTCATCTATCATGTTCTTCTTGTTCAATTATTATTATTTATTTCGTATATGAACGTTTGTTGTCTACCCTTCTTATAGTGGATATTTTTTTAGTAAACCAACTTTGATCTTTTAATTGGTATTATAGTTCTGGTTAAGATTTAGTCCTTTTTCCATTCTTCTTATCAGACCTTGTCCAATCCTAATCTTACTTTTGGCCAATCTCAAAGTATATTTGAACTTTGTGTATTTCACCCAAGATTAGGACATTGGCCACTTCCAAAGTTCCATTGAAAAAAAAATGGTTTCACTTCAACTTCCAAAGCAACCAAAATTTAGAAAAGCCCAAAATAATTAGCAAAGAAGCAATCCATTAGAGTGAAACCTACAATATGCAGAGTAAATTCATAAATGCCACAATGATTAACATGGTATGTGAGAAACTTATTACGAACCCTGATACATTGCTAGCCATCATTTAGGGCCTTGCGCTCTCCATTGGATTGAGATTTTGAGTATATTCCATCTTTGTTTGATTCTGTGTTTGCGAGCCCCATTGAATTCAAAATTATATCCTACTACCACCCAACTGTATCATGGCACCACACAAAGGGAAATATCACTGCAGTCTGCAGATGGAAGGACAATTTGTGGTGAAAGATAATCTAAAGCCACCATTAAACAACTGAATAGATGCGTTATTTCATTTAAAAATTGTATAGGTTAAAAATTTTACTGTGTATTGGAATAGGTTGATTTTCTGTATGGTTTTGATAAAATGTTGTCTAAATTTTTAGAAATTCAAGTTACCAATTGTTAATTTTTGGAATTTTAGGTGTATTATGTTTCTAAGGGATTGAATCTTTCAACTTTGTAAAATAAAAGAACAAATTAAAAAAAATAACCTATCTAAATTATCCCATTTTTAAACACATCCTTTAAAAATTGTGAAATTTGTATAATTTTTTTTATTAGAATCAAGCTACATTTATAAGAGTAGTCGTCATCACTAAGAACACTATGGAAATTCACAAAGGAAGCAGGGCGATAGAAGGTACCCCGTGGACACTCGAGAATTCATGAATCGAGTAGGTGTGGCTCTCGCCCTCAACAACTGAGAATCAAGCAATTGATTTGCAAAAATTTTTTTTGCCAAGCATTCATAAGTCTATTGTGTATAGTTGATAGAGTATTGCTATCCTGCCACATCTAAAGGTTTGAAGGGTAATGACATTATTCATTGGAGGGTACTAAAATTATTTCAAAAACAACGTTATAACAATAACGATTAGATATAAAGTAAGGTTGAAAATATGATACTGAAAATCAACCACGATGAGAGTATCTTTTTATTTTTTTATTCGGTAAATTTTTTTATTCACATAATAGCCCTCAGATTAAAAAAAATTTGGTTGGTACTACAGAATGATGGTCTTTGGCATGATGTCGTGGTCAACAAATATCTTAAGAAGCACTCTGTTGAGACTTGGCTCAAAGGAAAGCACTTCAACTTTCATGGAGCATCGGTCTTCTGGAAGGGGTTCTTATTGACTCTCCCATGGCTCGGTAAAAGTCTTGCCTAGCAGGTGGGCTGTGGTAATAATGTACTTATCGAGACCGATCCCATTATTGGGGTTCAGGAATTCATCACTTTCCTTGTCAGTTTCAAGGAATACTTGGAGGATCTGGATATTACCTCTCTGTCTCAGGCACATAATACCCTGCCTGGATCACACCGGTATTGGTATACTGTGGAGGATCTCCGTGTTACTGGTGACTGGAAATTGATATGGGATTCTTTCACGAGGAGCCTAGAAATTGGAGGTATTCGCCTAAATTCTCATCCTGATACTCTGTGATGGGATTATAACAAGCACGATGGCTCTATTACTGCAAAACTGGTTTATGATTGTATTGTCCACTCCTATTCTCCTCGGGCTGACAACAGTTTTCTTACAAAATTATGGGATGGTTCCCTCCCCAAGAAAATATGTTGTTTTATATGGTTGGCCTTACAGAACAAGATCTCAACTTGGGATAATCTCCAGAAGCGTGGATGGATCGGTCCAGGGATCTGTGCACTCTAATTTGAGGCTGTTGATTGTGTACAGCACCTCTTCTTCCATTACATGGTTTGGAAGAATGTTATCTCGCTCATACAGGAACAATTCAGTATTTATCCTTCCTTTCAATCAGTTGATCTCAGCTCGTATTTGGATAGGTGGACTGATTGTTTCTCAAAAAAATCAGCCTTCTATTACCTCCCATTTCTTGCCATGTGGATTGTTTGGAAAGCCAGAAATATCGCTATTTTTGAAGGGAAAATTATTCCCGTTACCAACATCATGCATCAAATTACTTATTTCTCGCAGCTTTATTGTCCATTGGTTTTCAAGGTTAAAAAGTCTAGATCCTTGGGACAGGGTCCTATCATCAAATATCCCCCTATGGCTTCTTTGATGGGGCATCTGCTAGAGGTGTTGGAGGGGTTGGATTTTGTCTTTATTTGAGCCAGACACATTCCTTCGAGTTTGTGTTGGGGACCGGAACGGGTACCAACACAAAAGTGAAACTTATTGGGCTTTGGGCCCTTCTGCATACAGCCCAAATGACGGGGATACCCAAGCTCAGAACATATGGCGACTCTTTAGTCATCATAAATTGGGCAAATGGTTCAGCATCTATTTCACCTCCTGATATTTATCACTGGTGTAGGGATATTAGAAAGCTATGCTCCTGCTTTCTGGAGCTGTCTTTCAGCCATATCTATCGTGAATACAACTAGCTTGCAGACAGACTCTCTAAAAAAGCTCTCACCTTGGCTTCCGAAACAGGTGATTACTCTGAATTTTTTGATGGCCATTTGGTCTCTCATGACATGATTGTACTCTTTTGAGTCAGGTGCTGGAGCATGTTCTCCTCTTTTTGATGCACCCTGTATTAGTTCATTCGAAGCAGACTCTTTTAGATTGCAGTTCTACACACATGTATTCACAATAGATATGGTTAGAGTGGTAGCCTTTCTGATGGGAACTGTATGTGGATGTTGTCCTTGTCCCTATTGCAGCTTGTTGTGTTGTGTCTGTAGCTCATTATATGTTGTTGTATCCTTTCCTTGATGTAGCTCTTATATTATTATCGATCCCACATCATGAATGTAACCCATTTATTGGAATAACATCTCAGATACCCTTTGATTCTTAATGAATAACAAGGACAAGCTTTTTTCCTCTGAAAAAAAAATTCCAACAAGCAATAATTTGGATTAAAACTCATGACAAATAAGTGCAAGAAGACTAAAAAATAGACATGATTGTGATCCTAAATTGTGTAATGGGAAAAAAAGGGAAAAGTATGGCCATTGTACTTGATTTAAATGGACATGATTGTGATCCTAAATTGTGTAATGGGAAAAAAAGGGAAAAGTATGGCCATTGTACCTGATTTAAATGTAATTGAGGAATTGTTGTAAGGCCTATTAAAGGCATGTATACCCCATTGGTTGGTCCAAGTTGTAGTGCCTAATTATAGGAGGGTTGTATTCCCTAGGTTGTTAAAATCCCTATTAAGAAAACACACGTATTGTAGCGCATAGGTGCATGTGATCACAAGATGTGATGTTCTCTCAAAGAAAGAGAGGTTGTGGCATCAAGTTTTAGAATTAACCACTGTGAGAAGTACGTGGGTGTTGAGTATGGTTGTCATTGATGTCAAAGAAGTTCATTAATGTCAAAGGAAGTCATGATGTGGCATGTGTGATGAGGCTAGGAAACCACATGATGGTGTGCTAGTGCTATTAGGAAGTCATTGTTGCAATCTGACATCCTTCTAGAACACTATGAAAATTTTGGAAATTGACTAAATCTCTATGAAACAGTCGACGTAACTCATTTACTCACTACGAAATGGTCAGTTGAATCATCCATGTCGGCGTAACTGATCCAGTATTTCCAAAACATTCAGAGAGGTTGGGAAAATATTGTTTCGGCACAACTGAAAGAAATCCGTCAACACCGTCAGAGGTGACTCGCGAGTTGACGTTGAAACAATCAGAGAGGTTGAGAAAACATTGCCGATAACAAACGTTGCCAAGTGTGTCAACTCAGAGTTTGTCACTGGAACGGTCGCATGCCTCGAAATTGAAAGAAAAGGGATAAGGCAACCGATACAGTAAGTATAACTTAGACAACGTCGCTGATACAATCGACCGATACGTCGATACGTCTAGAAAAGGTGTTTGCGCATAGATGAAATATGCTTGTGCAATGTTAAGAATAATGCATGCTCAGATGTATGTAATATGCATGCACAATCTATCCATAATGACAGTAACCAACGTAAAGCTACATGAATTAAAAAACAAAAATATAAAAAGAGAACGTTAGAGGAAGTTAATTAAAAAAACACAGCATATGTTTTAAGCTACAAGAATAAGATTGAAACTAAGATTATAAAGCGTTAATAAAAAGACAGAGTTTATCATTTACAGAGATATTAAATAAAGGGTTTTTTTAATAAATAGAGGATTGATTAAAACAGAGGAACTAATGTACAGAAGGAATAATTAAAATAAAAGGGTGTGATTGTTTAATTTAAATGACTGAGTTATAAACAAAGTAAGCTAATGAAAGGGTGTGTTTAATGAAAAGACATGTTCCATATTGAAAGGTCTTGTCTGTTGAAAGAGTATGATGTTGGAAATATATGTTAATGGTATTTAAACAGAAGTTTGAATGAGAAGAAAAGTGTCTTTGTGTCTAAATCAAAGAAGCAGGATCATAAGTCAGAGACCAAGGAAGTGATGAAAGATCAGTGACTAAATCGAAGAACCAAGAAGATCTAGAAGTTTGAAGAAATCAAACTAGAGTGGTAGGGTGGCTATAGGGTAGGAAACATGCATGCAGGGGTTGTAGCCTCCTTCTAGTAGTAGCTGGTAAATAGGGTGTTGTAGCATTCTTTTAGTAGCAGCTGATAAAACCAGGGGGTTGTAGCCTCCTTCTAGTAGTAGCTGGTAACTTAGGGTGTTGTAGCATCCTTTCAGTAGTAGTTGATAAAATCGGGGGGTTGTATCCTCCTTCTAGTTGATAAAATAGTTGTAGCAGGCAAAAAATATTTGCAAATATAATTTTGCAGTGATAGAAAGTATTGTTAGTTTTTCCCAATTGGGTTCCATGATAAAATCTGTGTTCTATGTTTCTTGTTGATTTTGTGTGTTAATGATTAATGTTAAAAGTGGTTTTAATTTATAAAAGTTATCAATACTAATTCACCCCCCCTCTCAGTATTGTCCAATATTCCAACAATTGGTATCAAAGTAGGTTCCTTCATTACAGTTTAACCACTGGAAGAAAGATCTTAAACAAAAACCACTATGGATCAACAAGAAGGGTTAGCCACCAACAGACCACCACTATTCATAGGAGAAAATTATGCATATTGGAGTGTGAGAATGAAGTTCCATCTGATGTTTCTTGGATGGAAGGTTTGGGAAGCAACTAAAAGAGAATATAAAATAACAGACGACAACGTACCTACAGATTGTGTGGAGGTAGGCCAATATGAGGGTAATGCAAAAGCCTTAAATGCCATCCTGAGTGGATTGACAAACACTGTATTTGTAAAAGTCATGCAATGCAAAACTACTAAACAAACTTGGGACAATTTAAAGATTATCTATGAAGGGGAATCCAAGGTCAAATAATCCAAGCTTCAAACATATAGAGGGCAGTTTGAGAGCCTAAAAATAAAAGAAGAAGAAAACATTGGAGAATACCTTCTAAGAGTAGATGAAGTTGTAAATGCTATTAGAGGCCTTGGAGGAAAATTAAAGGAAAGAGAAGTAGTTGATAAGGTATTAAGAACATTGCCAATGAAGTATGACTCAAAAGTGTCCACTCTAGAAGAACGAGATGATCTTGATGCCATGACAGTAGATGAACTACATGGGATCCTCACTGCATATGAGATGAGGACGGGAAAGAATGAACCTTCAAGAAAAGAAGCAACATTTAAAGCCCTATCCAAGAATCAATTAGAGAACCTAGATGATGAAGAAGCTCTCTTCATCAGAAAACTTGAGAAAGGTGGTAGGAAATATAAAGGAAAGCTACCTTTGAAATGTTTTAACTGTTGAAGAATTGGACATTTTTCCAATAAGTGTCCTTACCCAAATCAAGAGGAGAGTGACCATGAATAATCTTGTTGTCATAACTGTAAGGCCATGGATAAGAAGAAGTTTAATAAAAATAAGGAAAACTTCTATTCCAAAGAAGATAGTGACGATGAAAGTAAAGATGCAGAAATCCTATTAATGGGAATACATACTCAAACTTAGAATGGTGAATCATATGAGGAATCAAAAGTGGACCTAGAGTCTCAATACATGGTTGTTGTTGATGAAATTGAAAAATGTAGAAGAAAGAACAAGGTTTTGAAAGAAAAATGGTCAAAGTACCAAGAAGAGACAAATCAAATTATTATAGACTTGAAGAGCCAACTTCAAGAGGCCAAGAAGATTGAACAGGACCTAGTAGTGCAGCCAAGGAAGAGATTACAAGATTCTAAAAAACTTGAAAAATAGATTATTCAATTTAGAAAAGGGGTTGATGACTAATCCATCAAATCAAAGTTTGAGAACAATTCAAGGATTTTAGATGATATCTTAAGTAACCAAAGACCATTAAGTGATAAATCTGGTTTGGGTTTTGACAAAGAAAAGCAGCCAGAATACTCCTCCTTCACAAACCAAGGTGGAAATAAGAAAAGCTATGTTGTTGCACTAAAAATTTCAGTTAAAATGGAAGAAAGAAAGAAATCTGCTCCATCGTTTTATGACAAAAACAGAACTAATGAGGTGTCTAAAAGACTAGTGACAAATAGATATCAGCAGGTCTTTTTGGGTCATTGTTACTCTTGTAATAATTTTGGTCATAAATCCCTGAAATGCAGAGCTTATGGAAAGGTTCATGAATACAAGAAGGATGCACTTAGTAAACCGAAGGAAATAAATCATAACCATTTTGGATCTCTTCAAAGATACGACATAGAGTGTTACAAATGTAATAAATTTGGACATATGTGTTATCGACCCAAATGGCACTTCTCCGTCCGAGTGTCGACATTCCATATGTTGGTACACAAAAGGACACGATAGGATTGAAGTTTTCCTAAACACTATAGATGGGCATGACATGAGATGCATTTATCCTTCAACCAGCTTGCCATTTTATTTTTCTAAGTGTTGATTGTCGTACGCGACTATCTTCATTGAAACTCACGTACGTATGCGACTATTCCTGTTGAAAACCTGCGTACTGTACGTGACTATTCCCATTGCAACCCGCATACAGATCTATACGTGGGTTTCCTTTAAAGCAACTCACGTGTCATATGCGGGTTGCCTAAATTAATAGTCGCGTACATCTCCGTTCAACATTAAAAAATATAAATCATGATTAATGGAGATTATTTGAGCCCTAATCATTACTATCTCAACTGTCTCAATCTCCTTAACCTTCGAAACTACTCTATTTCCCAAAGTATAAATAGAGGCCTTGGGGAGGGCATTAATCAATCAATTTTTGGAGAGCAAAGTTATGCTGGTGGTATATCTTCAGAAGTATTGGAGCAGCAGAACTCAGAGTCCTTTGGTTGCAGAGGAGTCCTTGTCTCAAGCGTTGGGTTGTACACTTATCTCATTCACTGATTGTAAATAAAGAGAATTCTTCTTCCAACATTGTGTTGAGTCTCTTTCATGGATTAGGGTTGATGAATATATTTGATTAAGCACTATATATGTTGTTTATCTAACTTGTCATATATATATGTATAATATTGTACTTGGAGAATTTGCTCTTTGCAGGTGAAGGAGGTGCATCCTTGAAAGCTTTGGAGAGAAGCAGAGCGCAAGAAGATCAAGCTTGGATCAACCGTCAGTAATCGGGTGAGTCCAATATTTCTTCCTATTTCCTTTCTATACTTAGCTAAAGCTAATTGTCTACAAGTTTTAGAATTAAGTTGGTAACCCCAGACCCTAGGTTACAAGGGTGTTTATTTTTGAACAACAGAACTGGCGACTCCGTTGGGGAGCCCAGACTGTTGTGGGTTAACTCTGTAGATCCATGCCCAGTCTTTGCTTTGATTCAGTGTGTGGTGTCTTGTCTTGGTTCATACTTGCAGTGGTGTTTGAAGACCTTGATAATTTTTCTCTTTTTTGAAAAATTTAACTCCTGTACGCGGGTTGTTGAGCTACACAGTCGTGTACATAGGTTTGTGTATCTCTATTGCACAGTCGCGTACAGTACGTTGGTTGATCTTGTACACAGTCGCGTACAAGCCTAAGCAACAAAAAGTTTTAGGGTTGGGTTGCTTGTCCCTATCCTTTTGTGGATTTTGTCTTGCTTAGTGGTCTTTAATTTTAGCATTGCACTATAAGTTTGATGACCCTGTTAACCATACTTTGTGCTTCCTAGTAAACCCTTGAGTTTTTATTGTTTGGATTATCTTTCTGTCAGCAACTTGAAGTGGATTTTCCTGTTGGGTGAGAGGTTCGAGTGCTGGTTGTCTGAATCAGTGATCAAGGTTCTAGACACTGTTTTATCCTTTTCTATCTCCGAATAGTGTTGGTTTGTCACTTGCCTTTGATTGATTTCAGTGATTTCCATTTATTGTGTCTTCCCAAGCTAGGTTTTTTCCAAGTCTTCCTTTGATCTTTGGTTTTATGAACCTGCTTTACTTCATTTTGCTTACTTTATACAATTAATTTATTCAAGCATACTCAAGAATTTTGCATTTAGGTGCATAGTAGTCTTTGAGGAATTTGAAAAGTGAAAAGAAAACACTAGAAACTTTTGCATTTGAATTGCATTTAGGAGTTTTGTTTTCAGTTTTTAAATAAAATCTCAAAAATTACAAAAATATAGTCTTAGTTTTCTCTTTATTAGTTGCATTTTCATCAGTTTATATTTACAAAAAATAAAAGAGAAGCTTGTTTAAAGTAGTGATAATTTGCTTTGGAATTATACACCTGTTGTTTTTACATTTCTTATCGAGTCAATAACATCATAGTCTTTCACTCCACTTGCCTTCTGAGTAAAAAATAGCCCTTAAAATGAACGCTATAATTAAAATTTATTAGTAATTTTTCTTTTATAGGGCCATACACCTACTAGCTTAGGCTAGATTTGTGGGATAGGAAGTGTAAACTCCCCATAAGTATTTAAATTCAGACATAGTGGGCCAATCGATAGGTAAATCCTTCTCTTTTCCGATAGTATCTAGGAAGCTCCTCTCAAACGGGAGCCAAGCACGAGGCCTTGTGGAGGCATTGGAATGAGGAGATAACCCTCCGATTCCTTGTCGAAACGTAAACCAATGTTTTTACGCATCTGGGGATTCTATCCTAGACAAATTTTTGGGCTTAACTACCCTGCCCATGTGTACGAATCAGGCTTGCAACTGTCCCCAAACTGTTGGTATAGTTCAGGTAGCCTCTAATCTCTTGACATCTAGGGTTTATGCACAGGTAAACCGGAAGGCTATTTCTAGTTCACCTTGGACAGGCTTGGAAGGTAACCCTTGTTGAAATTGTAGGAGGGGAGTGGGTGATTCCTCTGCTTGTGCCTAAGAACCTCTTCAAGGATGCCAAGAAACTATCATTCAACTTTCTTCGGGAAAGCATATCTTTTGCCCTTTCTGACTGTTGAGACTTTAGGAATTTTCGTAGTGATTGCTCTGTGGTCTATCTGTGTTTATCCGACTTTAGGGTTTGAAGTGTCAAATTTAAAATTGTGGAGGACCAACCTATCAAAAGGTCATGAAGGTTGCAAAACCTTCCTCCTCTTATCACATTGGAACCTCCACCTCCCACTCAAAGGCGGAGATTGGACACAGATGGTTCTTTTGAACCGTTAGGAGTCAGTGAAGTTCCGGGTGAACCAGAACTTAGGGCAAACCATTTTGATTTAAACACAGTTGAGATAGAAGACTTGCAGGCTGATGAGTTTGCAAGGAATTTTAATACACCTCTAACTGACTTAAACGATCATGTGATCGTTCAGGTTTGTCCTTTTGATCCACCCATGATTGGTGTCCCTGTGGGAAAAATAATGTCTACTGTAGGAGAAAGTTCTTTTATTTTCACCTCAGCCGTTCCGGCTGAAGGGGTGCTACCTCCCCCAGTAGGTACCCCTAGATCAAGCATACCCACTACGCCCTTAACTCCAGTGAGTCAAGTGGTTCAACCGCTGGTTCCCACAATCCTAGCAGGTGCTTCTGGTGGTATGGTCACTGGGATTCCTAGTGTACCTACATTTCCAACCTTCTTCACACACACTACCCAGAGTGGTCCTATAGGATCCTTGGCTTTTGTCCAAGGATTTCCTTGGAATGGGGGGCACATTCCCCCATCCACTCCATATGTAGGCCCACCACCCTCTTATGTAGGGGTGCAGTTTGTAAATACCAACCCTTATGGTCAAGGTTTTCAAAATCCAGTTTCAGCTCTATTCACGAGCTCTCCCTTTTCTCTTTTTAGCGGAGGGATACCTGCTCCTGTATTTCAAACCCCAGTTTCGACTGGGGCAGCCAAAACCTCTTATACTACACCTCACACAAAAAATCCCGTGGCTTACGGATGGAATCTGTTCCAAAGTAACCCATCCACTTCACAACCGGCAGTAGGGGGAAACCCCACCTTCAGATATGGGAATTTGGGGGAAAGTCCCTCTAATCCCCAAACTGGTACTTTTAGTGCTCCGGTTAGACCTAAGCTTCCTTTCCTGACAACGTTAAACTTGCCAAATTTGTCTAAATTGATGAATGACCTGGTGAGGCATGATCCCTCCTGGCCATCTGTCCCGACCAAGCTACCCTCGGACATCCCAAAATTCGAAGGAAAAGTTGGTGAAGATCCCGAGGCTCATGCCACCACTTTTAATTTATGGTGCTCTTCCAACTCACTAAACGAATATTCAGTTCGGTTGAGGCTGTTCGAAATAACATTGACGAGCACTGTAGCAAAATGGTACATTGAGTTGCCTTCTGCTACATTTAGCAGTTTTTGGGACTTGGCTAACGCATTCCTTAGTCACTTCCAGCTTCCTGTCCAATATGATTTCAGAACGGACTTGGTATCTACCTTCCTGCAGAACAAGGCCACCCATATCTCAGATCACATCCAAGAGTGGAGGAGGTGGAAGAGACTTATTAAAGCCACTATTCCTCCTGAGTTCTTATTAGAATGGTTCCTTAAATCACTATCGCCTTATATATCTAAGGACGTATCTACTTCAGGAGTGACGAGTGAGGAAGAAGCTATCCTCGGGGCCCAGCAACTAGATTTGATATATTCTCAGTCTGGGATCTTATATGAGATTATCCCTGAGGCACCGAGGCCAACACACGATGTAGAGAAACCTAAGCCTGGACCCCATGTCAATAGTGTGGTTGGTTCCATAAATTCTCCCACTGTAAAATCTTTGGCCAAACAGCTCCATCAGTTGTTCGTCAAACATTCTATGACGGAGGCAGCAAAGGTTTCCCCCTCACCCCAAAATGCAAATGTTTTTGCACAAACCTCTTAGAAGGGCAATCAGCAGCCCGGTGGGAAAAACAAGAGAGGAAAGAAAAGGGAGGGAAATCAAAACAAGCAAAAGCCCGCAAACAATGCTGATGGGGGCAAGAAAGAAAAGAAGAAGGTGAAATTCCCATGTAAATTGTGCCATGAAGATCACCTCACTCATCTTGGTCCCCTTATGGAACAAGATTAGAAGCTGTTAAAAGCTCAACAACCCGCTGTCCCAAAGGATACTTTTCCCCAAGGACAGAATTCTTCTTCAGCTTCAAATGCAGCAGGGGGCACCCCAAATGCCCCTAACCCCAATTATATCAACATGGTTCGATCTCAAACTTGACTACAGATCGGGAATAAGAACTATGAAAAAGAGACCTCGGAGAAGGGTAAGACCATAGGTGAAACTTCTAACCCTCTCACGATCGAGAAACCAGCTGAAATTATGCCCAAGATACCGAAAGGTTTCTTTAAGAAGACCCTTCATAATCCTAATGCTAAGGCTGCAGCAAACTACTCTGTAGCTGAAGACTTATCCCAGACACCTTGTGTAATGTTAGCTTTAGAGGTGTTATAGAGTTGTCTCGCCCAGCGGGATGCATTCTTAGCAGCCTTAGGCAGTATGGACTCATCGAGTCTCATGGCGAAATTTTACTTGTCTGATGTCAAAATTCACCTACCTTATCATGTAGCCTTATCAATAGATGTCATCCATGGTGGAAAGATCATTGGAAGGGCAGTTGTCGACGAGGGTGCTTCTACATGTGTTATGTCCTTGTCATGTTGGAAAGCTCTTGGGTCCCCAGAGCTGGTCTCGTCAAACACCCTACTTACTGCTTTTGACAAAAGGTCATTCCGTCCGCATGGTATCCTACCGGCTTTTGAAATTAAGCTGGCAGGGAAAGCGGTGTCTGTTGAGGTAGAGATGATTGATGCACCTTTGGACTATAATTTCCTCTTGGGAAGAAGTTGGACTTATGCCATGTCTGCTATTGCATCGGCCGTCTTTCGAGTGGTAGTGTTTCCACACGAAGGGAAGTTGGTTATTGTTGACCAACTCAAATTTACTTGAAAAGGCCGCATGGAATCTAATGAGTCCACTGTGCCATTGGTTGATCATGTCAAACCTGCTTCATAGAGCTTAGGGGCTGGAATGTACACATCATTGATGGGCACATTTGATCTTCTAGCTCCTATTAATTATATAGGTTCTACTAGTGTGGGGAATTCCATAGTTACGGTTGTTGATAGGACTGATCCTTGGGTTCTCCCTTCCCACCATGAACCTCAAGTGCTCTTATCAGCAGTGGAAGTGGCTTATCAAGCTATCACCCAAACCACTGTTGATCCCATTCCAGTCCCCCTCACAGTCTCAGAGGAACTGGAAGAAGCCTATTTGCCTGCTTGGGTAGAAAACTCTTTGCATTCTACATATTGTTTAGATATGGTTTTACCTTCTGATGAATCCATTCTAGAAGCCATGTGCAGACGAGATAAGATCTGTGAAGATCTTCACCATCGATCCTATTTTCTTCCAGAGTTAAGCAGGATAGAGAATTAAGAATTTCATATGAGACTGGCAGACGATGTTGATATGCCTGTTAATCCCTTAATAGGGAAGGAATGTTTGCTTAGGGGAATATGGAAAATATTTATGCTACCATCCCTATCAACATCTCTGTAAATCCTGATGTTGTGGAAATTATACATATTTGGTGCAAACTTCTCTCCTGAGGAGATTGCGATCTATACTGCCTTATTTAAGGAATTCCGCGACGTTTTTGCCTGGTCATATGAGGAGATGCCAGGCATTGATCCATCTATAGTTGAGCACCAGATCCGAACATACCCTGACGCTAAACCTGTTCAGCAAAAGTTGACACCTGTTAACCCACGTAAAGCGGTGGTAGTGAAGGCTAAAGTGGAAAAACTGTTGAAAGCCAGTTTTATTTATCTCATAGCTTTGACGGAATGGGTATCCAACCCTGTTCCTATTGATAAGAAGCAAGGGACCATACTCGTCTGTACTAACTTTAGAGATTTAAACAAAGCCTATCCTAAGGACAACTATCCCACGCCGTTTATAGATCGAATTATTGATGCTTGCATGGGAAGTGAAGTCTTTTCGTTTATGGATGGCTTCTCCAGATATAATCAAATTCAAATTAAACCGGAAGAACAACATAAAACAACTTTCATTTGTCCTTGGGGTACCTTCGTGTACAAAAACAATGCCCTTTGGATTGAAAAATGCTGGGGCAACCTTTCAGCGAGAAATGAATTTTTCCTTTCATGATATTAAAGCCATTGTCAAACCTTACCTTGATGATCTGCCTGCACATTCTCGTAAGAGGATCGATCATCCAGATCACTTACGTTTGATTTTTGAACGATGCAGATACTATAAAATTCGCTTGAATCCCCACAAGTGTGTGTTCTGTGTCAAGTCAGGGAGACTGCTTGGATTCATTGTCTCTAACAAAGGCATTCAGGTGGATCCTTTAAAAGTTGAGGCCATTGTAAATCTGCCTCCTCCTTGTTCTATTAGGCAACTTCAGAGCTTGCAGGGGAAGTCCAATTTTCTTCGACGTTTCATTGTAAATTATGCCAAGATTACTAAGGGTTTCATGCACCTGTTAAAACAGGACACCCCATTTGTATGGGATGAAACTGCACAACTCGCATTCGAGGCATTGAAAAAAGCTTTGTTGTCGACACCATTATTGCGTCCACCAGATTATTCTAGGGATTTTATATTGTATTTGGCCGCATCTGAGTTGACCATATGGGTAGTCCTAGTCATGGAGGACGATAAGCTCCAAGAGCATGTCATTTATTATCTCAGCCATGGTTTAGCCAGACCTGATCTCAAGTACTCCCACGTCGAGAAGTTGGCCTTAGGAGCTGTTTATGCTGTTCAGAGGTTACGTCACTACATCTTAGTAAGGACTACAACGGTGGTGGCAGATGTTAATCCTTTTCAATATGTTTTCTCTTGACAGATAGTTGGAGGCAAATTCAACAAATGGATAGTCATTCTCCAAGAGTTTGACTTGGATTTTCAGTCTGCCAAATCCCAAAAATCCTTAGTTTTTGCTGAGCTTATCGCGGAATTTCTAGTAGAGGAAGATGTATCTATTGAAGAAGACTCATTCCCATATGAGTACATCTTTTTGATTTCCACCTCTGACCCCTGGTACAGAGATATACTTATTTATCTCCAGACTTTGAAGTATCCTACAGCTTTCTCGCGGGAAGAACGACGTAAACTATGCCTACATGCTAAGAACTACCTCATCATAGGAGATACTTTATACCATATGGGGTAGATTCCATTTTGCGTTGATGTCTTACCCACGAGGAAGCGGATATTGTCCTAAATGATTCTCATAGTGGAGCATGGTGGGGTCATTTATCAGGATTAGCAACGGCCCAGAAGATATTACGTGATGGTTATCTCTGGCCCACAGTCTTTAAAGATTGTGTGGAAGTCGTGAAGCATTGTCATTCTTGTTAGCTTTACACCAGAAAGATGCGATCACATCCTCCTCCGTTATTTCCCGTTATCTCAGTGGGCCCCTTCATGAAGTGGGGGATTGATTACGTTACGTGTAACCCAGCCTCCGCTGGGGGCCACAAATATATCATTGTCTCTGTGGATTATTTTACAAAATGGGCAGAGGCAATTCCCACCTTTAGAGTTGACGAGGAAACTGCATCTTTTTTCGTGTTCAATCAAATTATAGCATGATTCGGTATACCTAAGGTGATTGTCACTAACCATGGCAGTCACTTTCAAAATAGCATGATGACTGAATTGACCACTATGCTAGGATTTAGACAAGAACATTCATCTCCGTTCTACCCTCAAGCAAATGGTCAGGTCGAGGCTGTCAATAAAACTTTGAAAACTATCCTCAAACGTACTATTAATGCAGCCCGTTCCAACTGGCATATCATGCTATATCCTGCACTTTGGGCATATCAGACCAATGTAAAAACTGCTACGAGGTTTTCTCCCTTCCAACTCATTCATGGAGTGGAAGCCGTCACTTCGGTTGAATGTGAGATCCCATCCTTAAGAATTGCTATTCATGTGTTACCTGATACAACTGAGCTTGAAGAACATTTAGTACATTTAGAACACCTTGATGAACAGTGTAGAGATGTGCTGACAACAAACCAAGCTCATAAAAATAGGGTCAAAAGGCAATATGATAAATCGGTCAAGCCTCGGATTTTCTCTGAAGGGGAGCTTGTATTGCTCTGGGACCAAGACAAAGAACCCCTGGGGGAAAGAAAGTTCAGGTCTATGTGGTTGGGACTGTATGTTGTGTCAAAGGTGTTAAAGAAGGTTGCATATGAATTGATTGATTTTGATGGGAATAAGCTACCTGAGCGTAGAAATGGGCTCTACCTGAAAAAGTACTATGCTTAGGCTTAGCACTTTTTCTTGTATTTTATTGTATGTATTTTTATGTACATTAGTTCGTTGGTTTGTGTTTTTTATACCATCTGCTGGTTGTTTCAGATGTCTTTCGAGTGGTTTGTAGGTTTTGTTGATGGCGCCAGTCGCCCCACTTGTAATCTAGCTTCAGCTGCATGGGTCATTTATTCACCCTCAGGACAGTTAGTTGCCTCAGGAGGCACTTGCTTAGGTCTTGCTTCCAATAATGTGGCTGAATATAGGGCTGTCATTGAGCTTCTATGGGATGCGTTGTCACGTGGTATCACTCAGCTAGAAGTCCGACTGGACTCTCAACTGGTGGTTTCCCAGCTCAATCGGGCTTATCAGGTGCGGAACCCTATTCTATTGCGTCAGTTTATGCAAGTCAGATTATTGGAAAGAAATTTTGAGTTCATTACATTCAATCGTATTCCAAGGAATCAAAATTCATTAACTGATGCATACGCCAATTACATCTTGGATTGGCATTTAACACATTTTACATAAAAGTATATAACAAACACATAAAAAACATTTGTAAAAAAAATGGCAATATATATATGTGTGTGTGTGTGTGTGTGTGTGTGTGTGTGTGTGTGTGAATATCTATTCATATAGATAGCTCGAGTCTCTGATCCTCAGATCCAGTCATAACTGTATAATATACAAAAAATATACAAAATATATATCAAAGTCCATCAAATGCTCCTAGATCTACGTTGGACCACCCTGGTACTCCCGGTCACCCTACACTTTGGCTTCTTCAGCCTCCTCAGCTTCAGTAGCCTCAACATCATCTATATATACCAGTACTGCTCTGGCTACCCGCCTTAGAAGGCATATCCAGACAGGTGGTACACCAACCACTAGCTCCTGCATGATGGCTGGGATGTGCTCAATCCGTAAGGTAGGTACTCTCTGGGTAAGCTTGGCAAGCTTCCCCTCAAGAACCCTAATCAAGCCCTGGTCTTCTCCCAAGACAGGACGCACATACATGCATGGATGCCCTGCAGGGTGGACTGGTCCAATATCTGCATTTTGACATTTTCAAAGGATTAGAACTCGTATACATATGTATATATCTCTATATTTAAAATTCATAAAAATTTAAAAATTTAAAAATAAAAATTACCTAACTCTCCCCATGCTCCTCCTGGAGGGAGGACGAGGTCAGCATCACCACAGAAATCCATTCCAGCATATGGAAACTGCTCCAAAGCTGGAAACTGTCGCTCCCACCAATAGTAGAAGTCGTCATCATAGACACTCTGGACCGAGCCACCACCTCCCTGGCGGAGGAAGATATCTCCCCATCTACTCAGCCTAGGTTGACAAGGAGAACGAACTAGAAAGGGTACTACAGGACTCAATCCCAACACTCTCTCAAAGAATAAGGCTACTAGTATGCTGGAATAACCAAAATTCTTCCTCCTGCCTCTTTTGCAATCAGAGAGTTGTTTTCTCATAATCGAGATCACTCCTGAGCACCATTCATGTAGGGCTCCCTGCATACAATCCACTGCTAGTCTCATCTGATTCCGAGTTGCAAGGTGAAGTGATGATGACCCTGCAACCCTCACTATAGTACTCATCAACATCTGTAAAGGAAGGTTGCGTATGTGAACAATAGGGATGCAGCTACCCCACTTTTGTGTGCCTGACGCGCAGTATATATTAATATAGTTTTGTACACTTAGAGGGTCACCGCCTCTACCGGTGCCTTCCAATTTTACTAAAGCTCCCTGTCATGATAGACCAACAATGAAATAGACACATTCCGAAGTAATCTCCAAAGACTCACCTTGAAGGTCAAACATGCCCAAATCATGATCCCAATAATTTATCAAGAACTCCAAGAGGCGTACATTGGCCCGCATAGGTGAGGTATAGAAAAAATTCAGTAACCCACTTTGATGTAAAACATTCACTGTGGGGGCGTCTTGAAGAACCTATTGGTCCATGTCTTCATGTTCTTGCTCCCTCCACTCAAGCACCATCTTTCAACCTAATAACCAAGCAATTGTCAACCTTTAGTTTCATATAAAATTTTAAAATTTTGACCCTACATATTCTTTTTTCACCTCACGCAGCGTACATGACTGTCTTTTAAGGCAGGTTGCATACTGTACGCGACTGTCCTTCGGGAAACCCGCATACAGAATGCATGTACACGACTTTTAATATACCAAACCCGCGTACACAATGTTGCTGTATTGAAGGCATTTAAAAACATGAAATTAGGGCTCAATTTTGACAAATGCTTGGATCAAATGAAAGAGCATGGAGTGTAGCTTTACCTGACACTTGCAGATTTGAGAATGGTCCACCGGATCGTCCACACTGAGCAATTGAAGGTAGAGGTATAAACTTGTCTTTTATGGTTAAAAATCAAAATGGTGAGTTTTTATTTATGTTTTGAACTATTTATAGAAAATTTAATTTTCAAGTGGGTTTTTTCCCTATAGTTCATAATTTTTAAAACTAATACCATATATTTTCTTCCATGTGACAGGTTTATCATTGTTTTTAAGGTGTTTTTGCTCATATATGATGGTTTTTTGTCGTTTCATATACATTCTGCATTTATACCTACTCCATCTTAAACCTAGCATTAACATTTTGACCACGGACTATGGTATTTTTAACCAGTAGCTCCTTGTCTTTACCATTGTTCTTCCGTGGATAGGACCTTCCTCTTATGAGTATCCTCATTTAGAACCTATTTATTGTCTTTTGATGCTCATACTGCAACTATCATTGGTTCAGGGGAATCTTTTTAGCTATTTTTCACACCAAATTGAGCCTCATTTTGGTCTCTTTTTACAACCTATCCCTTTATACGACTCCTTGCCCTTATGGAGTTTTTTTAGGCCCAAGTCTAACTCAAAATAGACTTGACTGCCGAGTAAACTTGTCCATTCAAGATCGTTAAGAATACGTGAATGGGCATCCACATTGGTGGTAGGTTATCTCTTTCTCGGACCATGTGGAATAATACGAGAAAGGATCACTCTCTTTTCTATGGAATTGAGAAGAGTATTCTCAGGTACAGGTTTATTACTTTTATGGACCCGAGGGACTAAATTTATGGAAAAGGAACACCCGGCATGAGCTCAATTTACTCTTTTTTTGTGCTCTGGACCTAAACATGAAAAAGATTCCGAGTGTACTTTATGTCTTTGTCATGCCCTTTAAACACTAAGATCAAAGCATCGAGTTTATTGTTGTAAGCCCCATTTCTCGTACTCAAATGGATCTTTCCAAGTGATCTTGGTTTCCTTCACACTCCTAAAACTCAAGCTATATGCTGCTCTCGAAGGAGTGTTGGGTAGGTGGTAATTTAACCTTTTTCGGACCTCCCTGACTAAGTACGAAAAATGTTCACCTTTTATTCTACGGAAGTTAAGAGAGTTCTTTTGTGGTATGTTTTATACTTTTCGTCATCAAGAGACTAAATTGGACGAAAAAGGACCCCCCTGGAGTCTTCTTTGGAGTTTTCAGACTCTCTAAACATGAAAACACCAAGTGAGCATGTACTAGTTTGGGCTCATAAAATCCACGAATCAGTGACACTATCAAGAATTATTCCCTCTTCTCTTCAAGCTTGTCAAAAAATGAAGAGAGATTTGAGTTGACTTTCCTGGACTCGCTAAAATTTAACAGGGAAGAAAAGGAAGAAGTTTTCTTTTGGTTCTCAGTTAGTGGCAGCATGTCCTCCTTGAACATAGCACTCTCCGTTTTATCGACCCAAATGGCACTTCTCCATCCGAGTGCCGACATTCCATATGTTGGTACACAAAAGGACACTGTAGGATTGAAGTTTGCCTAAAAACTATAGATGGGCATGACATGAGATGCATTTATCCTTCAACCAGCTTGCCATTTTATTTTTTTAAGTGTTGATTGTCGTACATGAATATCTTCATTGAAACTCGCGTACGTACACGATTATTCCTGTTGACAACTCGCGTACTGTACGTGACTATTCCCATTGCAACCCGCATACAGATCTATACACGGGTTTCCTTTAAAGCAACTTGCGTGTCATACACGGGTTGCCTATATTAATAGTCACGTACATCTCCATTCGACATTAAAAAAGATAAATCATGATTAATGGAGATTAGTCAAGCCCTAACCATTAACCATCTCAACTATCTCAACGTCCTCAACCTTTGAAACTACTCTATTTCCCAAAGTATAAATAGAGGCCTTGGGGAGGGCATTAATCAATCAATTTTTGGAGAGAAAAGTTATGCTGGTG
Organism: Pseudotsuga menziesii; assembly: GCA_001517045.1. NCBI lineage: Eukaryota > Viridiplantae > Streptophyta > Pinopsida > Pinales > Pinaceae > Pseudotsuga > Pseudotsuga menziesii. Next base: position 116,778 of record LPNX011233584.1, read on the forward strand.
GTATATCTTCATAAGTCTTGGAGCAGCAGAACTCAGAGTCCTTTGGTTGCAGAGGATTCCTTGTCTTGGGCGTTGGGTTGTACACTTATCTCATTCACTGATTGCTAATAAAGAGAATTATTCTTCCAACATTGTGTTGAGTCTCTTTCATGTATTAGGGTTGATGAATATATTTGATTAAGCACTATATATGTTGTTTATCTAACCTGTCATATATACATGTATAAGATTGTACTTGGATAATTTGCTCTTTGCAGGTGAAGGAGGTGCATCCCTGAAAGCTTTGGAGAGAAGCAGAGCAGAAGAAGATCAAGCTTGGATCAACCGTCAGTAATCGGGTAAGTCCAGTATTTCTTCCTATTTCCTTTCTATACTTAGCTAAAGCTAATTGTCTACAAGTTTTAGAAGTAAGTTGGTAACCCCATACCCTAGGTTACAAGGGTGTTTATTCCTGAACAACAATATGGCTAGATAATGTAAACTAAGAAAGATTGTTTCAATAGAGGCTCAAAAACCGTGGAAGAAGATGGACGTTGGGAAGCAGAAAGACCAAAGATTCCTCAAGGGAAATTTATATGGTTATGTTGTCATAAGTTTGGTCACAAGGCTGTTGACTACAGGACCAAGGGGAAATAATAAAGTTTGAGAAGGAAACAAGACACAAACACAAAAGATGATGGAAGTCAAGTAAGCAGGTCACCTCATGGGAAGATATGGAAGACAAAGTCAGATTGTGAAGACTCAGAAGAAACACAAATTTCAAACGTCAATGAGGTATCCAAAGATGATAATGAGCATAATAGTGCCATAGATAAAAATGACATTCATTATGAGGAAAAGCAAGATGGAGATCAGGGATGATTTCAAGGAACCATACTAGTTTAAAAGTGTATAAATGTTGGTGGATTTTACCGATTCTTAAAACATCAACTATAAAATGTTTGGCAATATTTTTCAAAAAATATTTTAATTTCCAAGGATTTTATATCGTTTATATAATAATTTGACAATTTTTAGGGTGAAAAAAGTTTACCCCATCAAAATTGGGCGAAACAGGGCTTCAAAAATTGCAAAATGGAGAATCTCTTTTTTTGAGAAAACCCCTAAAAATAGCCCATGGGCTAAATTTCGCCCCTAAAATTATCCCTGATGGAGATATAAAAGAATACACTAGTGAAGATAAAGATGAAGGTGATGAAGAAGGATATAGTGATTGTGGAATCCTTTTCTAATATCTCTCATGATCTAAAGAGAACCTTGAAAATAACATTAGGAGGGATCATATACTCAGGGGGAGTTAAATTCAGAAAATTCCAAATGATATCTAAGGAAAAATTCAATTGGTATCTAATGTTGAGGTATGATGAAAGCTATCTTCCTCAAATACAAGAGATGATCAAGGTTAAATGATACATATTCGTGCATGGTTGACATAGATAAAAGATGCATAAATTGGTTGGAAGTAGACTGAGAGAGACTAAAAAATGTAGCAGAAGGAAGCACAGTGATAGGGGGAGTCTATGAATTTATCACTTAGGTTATCATTCAAAGACTTACTTGTGAAGTATGAGCACCCAATAGTAGTAAACCGTGATAATACCAATGCCATAAATATGTCAAGAAATCCTGTCATGCACTCCAAGACAAAGCATATACCAATAAAGTTTCACTTCCTAAAAGAGAAAGTATCCCAGAAGACTGTTAAGCTAGAGTATGTTGACAAAAAAGAAAGATTGCTGATATTCTTACTAAGACACTACCCACGGAGGATTTTGATCATCTTAGATGGAGGTTGGGAGTAATCTCCTTACAACAGTTGTTGAAGTAGAGGCATAATCTCAGGGCAGATATGTTGTCAGGGGGAGTTTTCAAAAGGAAGCCTTTGTCATTAATGTCAAAGGGGGAGGAAATTAAGGAGTTGTTTCCATCAATGCCAAAGGGGGAGAATGTTGAGTATGGTTGTCATTGATGTCAAAGAAGTTAACTTAATGTCAAAGCAAGTGATGAAGCTAGGAAACCACATGATGGTGTTCTAATGCTATTAGGAAGTCAATGTTGCAATCTGACATCCTTTTGGAACACTATGACAATTTTGGAAATTGACTAAGTCTCTACAAAACGTTCGGCACAACTCATCCAGTCATTGTGAAACGTTCGGAAAAACTCATCCAGTCGCTGCGAAACATTCGGTGTAACTCATCCAGTTGCTACAAAATAGCCGGTGTAACTCATCCAGTCGCTGCAAAATAGCCGGTGTAACTCATCCAGTCACTACGAAATGGTCGGCGTAACTCATCCAGTCACTGTGAAACGGTCAAATGAATCATCCATGTCGGCATAACTCATCCAGTATCGTTGAAACAATCGGAGAGGTTGGGAAAATATTGTTTCGGCATAACTGAAAGAAATCCGCCGACACCGTTGAAGGTAACTCGCGAGTTGGCGTCGAAATAATCGGAGAGGTTGAGAAAACATTGCCGATAACAAAGGTTTCCAAGTGTTCGATTCAACTCGGATTTTGTCGCTGAAATAACCGCATGCCCCGAAATCAGAAGAAAAGGGATAAGGCAGTCGATACAGTCGGTATAACTTAGAAAATGTCACCGATACAATCGACCGATATGCCGATATGTCGATAAAAGGTGTTTACGCAGAGATGAAATATGCACATGCAGTGTTAAGAAATATGCACGCTCAAATGTATGTAATATGCATGCACAATGTATCCATAATGACAACAACCAACGTAAAGCTACAGGAGTTAAAAAACAAAAAAATAAAAAGAGAATGCTAGAGGAAGTTAATTAAAAAAACACAGCATATATTTAAGCTACAGGAATACGATTGAAACTAAGATCATAAAAGCATTAATCAAAGACAAAGTTTATCATTTACAGAAAAATTAAATAAAGGGTTATTTTAATAAACAAAGGATTGATTAAAACAAAGGAAATAATGTACAGAAGGAATAATTAAAATAAAAGGGTGTGATTGTTTAATTTAAATGACTGAGTTATAAACATAGTAAGATAATGAAAGGCCGTGTTTGATGAAAAGACATGTTCCTTGTTGAAAGGTCGTGTTTGTTGAAAGAGTATGATGCTGGAAAGATATGTTAATGGTATTTGAACATAAGTTTAAATGAGAAGAAAGGTGTCTCCTTTGTCCAAATCAAATAAGCAACAACAGAAGTCAGAGACCAAGGAAGTGATGAAAGATCAGTGACAAAATTGAAGAACCAAGAAGATCTGGAAGTATGAAGAAATCAAAATAGGGAGGTAGGGTGGCTCTAGGGAAGGAAACATGCCTGCAAGGGGTTGTAGCCTTCTTCCACTAGCAATTGGTAAATAGGGTGTGGTAGCATCCTTTCAGTAGCAACTGATAAAAACAGGGGGTTGTAGCCCCCATCCAGTGGTAGCTGGTAAATAGGGTGTTGTAGCATCCTTTCAGTAGCAGCTGATAAAACTAGGGGGTTGTAGCCTCCTTCCAGTAGTTGATGGTAAATAGGGCATGGTACCATCCTTGTTTGTTGTAGCAGGAAGAAACTACTTGTAAATATAATTTTGTAGTGATAGGAAGTATTGGTGGTTTCTCCTAATTGGGTTCCACGATAAAATCTGTGTTCTATGTTTCTTGTTGATTCTGCTTGTTAATGATTAATGTTAAAAGTGGTTTTAATTTATAAAACTTATCAATACTGATTCATCCCCCCTCTCAGTATTGTCCAATATTCCAATAGTGGGTGATAGGTGCACCCGTATGCTAGCTTGGTGTTGGGTCAAATAAGATGAATCTTCGATTAAATGGGGAAGGGAGAGTTAATATCAGAGTGTTCAAATGTTGGGACCAATTTATGATTAAGGGGGAGTTTATCATGTTGATAAACCATGTATGTGAAATTTTTTCTAGAGAATTGGTGGATACAATGGCTACTAACCCATGTATTTTGGTAGGTGGATTTATTTTTATATGGACATTGACAATGAGTTTGTGCAAGTACAAAATGATGGAGCAAAAATCTCGAGGAAGAAGCCTAAAAATGAAGAAACCCCAAGACAATGAAAATGAAGGCTAAGATAAAGACCCATTTGATGACTAAAGATGAAGACATGACTAAGGTGGAAACCAAAGAAAGACCAAGATGAAAACAACCCATAGCAGTGACAAAATGTTTTTTTTAAAATTGTTATCTCTAATAAACATTAAGGTGGAGTGTTAAAACAATAATTAGAACTTGTAATTTTTATTATTGAATGTCAACAAAGAGAGTTTGAGAAGCAACAATAAATATAGCAGTTGGAACAGTGGTTGGCTAGTTGACTAGAAAAACATTGATGGAGATTTCTAGAGACTCTTAAAATGTAAATTTTCACATATAAATACAACCCAATCTCAGCCATTGGAGTATGGAATCAAGTTTGTATCCATTGTCTCTCTGTGTTCTTGTTTGTGTGTTCAATCTTTATTTATCTACGTGTTTCATCATAGATGTAGTGCTATAAGGAACACAATTCTTTGCTAGCAACAAGACTATTAGGGAGAGATACCACTTCCCAAGACACATGAATTTATGGGTGAGATGTTACCACGATAATGTGGAGAGATACCATAGAGAGTTCAACTTGGAATGCTATAGATTAGGGTTTTGTGTAGGTAGTATGATGAGATAGCACTAGGTCATGGGTTTATTCGACATATCCTCCAATTCGATAGCATGTAGGTCATGGAGTGGGATAATGTCCTCATGACCTCCTGTAGTAGCTCGCACACAAGTTGTGGCATGAGATAGCACCAGGTCATGGGTTCATTTGATGTGGCCTCCAATTAGATAACATGTAGGTTGTGGTGAGGGGTGTCTCCATGAATATAAAAATATGCAAAGATACCAAAGTAGAGGTAGGATGCTTTGAGAGATGATAAAAATGCAAACATAAAGATTGCTTGACCCACATAGATTGGAGGTGATACAACACTCAAAGTCGAGATGTGATACCATGCACAAACTATGGTTGCATAAGAGTTAGGTTAAACACCCAGGTACACATGTTTGAAGGAAAATTGAGGAGACATAAACGTAGTTTAAGTGATAGTACACAACATTGAGTAACAAAATTGCAAACTGAGACAATATATAGAGGTAACAAGCTAAGAGGGGATAAGTTGAAGCAACCTTAAGGAAATCATGGAGCTATGACAATATTAGGGCTTTGATACCACTGACAAGTTTCGATAACTCCAATGCTTGGATGATTTGTATTGGATGTGAACCTTGCGTAAATATATATAGTACACACCGTTGAGTGACAAAATTGCAATATGAGACAATGCATAGAGGTAACAAGCTAAGAGGGGATACGCTGAAGCAACCTCGAGGAAATCATGGAGCTATGACGGTATTAGGTCTTTGATACCACTGGTCAGTTTCAATAACTCCAATTCTTGGATGGTTTGTATTGAATGTGAACCTTGCATAAATATATGAGGATTTGAACTTTGGTTTCATCTTCCAAGGGGTTGAATCGTATTCTCATACAACTCTTCCTATTTTCTAAACTAATAATGAAATTTATATGTAATCACAATCTTTAAGATTAGGCTTTAAACATTGTTGAGCAGGACATAAGTAAAAGAACAAATTGTTAAGTGTTTTGACAACTAAAGAAGATAAATGGATCCTAGGATATAAAATTTTGGGATTAAGATCTAAGAAACCTTCTAGAAAAAAGGTGAAACTTTTTAATTGCAATGATGTATCATTCCAATGAAGTTTCCAACACCTTGATCACACAACTAAAATCTGTGTGCTTTTAATTTGAATCACAATGTCATTATCAAAATGATCACTATCTCCAACAATAAGCAACTTGAAGTATAGGAAAGCACTGGCATTTTAATTTTTTGGGGCAATTGGACTATAATACTTGTATAGTATGCTTGCAATGCTTAAATGTTTTATATTGTAAAAGTTATTTAAAATTGATGAATCATTTTTACTTACCCATGTAATCGATTAATGTTGGATAGTATTAACAAATAACATGTTCTTTTTCGAAAGCTTGTAGCACTTGCTAATACATGCTCGTAAGCTGAGAAAACTATTTCTGGTTGTTTTTCATTTATTACAAAAGTAATCAAAAGTCATGATGATTCTCAATTTTAAAGCCAATGTCAATCACATTGAGGTATTATGTACGCAAACCTGTAGAATTTACACTAAGGGAAATCCTAGATTGTAAATTAGAAAACGAGTACAACAAACAACAGTGGGAACTGTGGGAGGAATAGTGAGAAGCAAAACT
>LPNX011233584.1:131025-142550 GCA_001517045.1 Pseudotsuga menziesii
CTTTTGGTAGAAACATGTATCAATAAACATGTCGCTTAATAATTAGTAATTAATTATCCTAACTAATAAATGCATTACGGATTATCACTTGTAATAAAGAATTAGGTTTATTACAGTTCCCATGAAGCCCTTCATGTAAGGCAGTAAGGGAAGCATTGTTTCAGTCATTTATACTTCAAAATGATGTTTGTTGTCATTAAATGCAGGATTGGTGTTTGAATGTTCCATATAAACGTTATTAGAACCTTAGGGGATCCAACACAATGATAATTGGACCCCATTTATTTTAATGCTCCCTCATGGAGCCACTTCATTTGCAAGTTTATATGTATGTTTATTATTCTCTCATTGCACATGAAAAAGTTGACCTTCGAGATTTTAAGGAGAAGAGTGTTGATGTGTCTTTGAATCTTTCCAGGGATTTTATCCATGAGGACTTTTCTTTGTCTATTTTGAGATATGGTCAGTAGGGGGTCACCTATTACGACAATTGATCGGATTCCAAGAGAGACAACTTGGTCAAAGCCAAGATAAAGAGTATATTGATCCACTTGATTGTTGGTATCTTTTGCTAGACCACATGCAAAAATCAAGACTATATTTCCTTTAGGATTAATAAGGATCCCTCACACCTTCCTCCCCATACTTTTGTATCAATATTATACCTTAAGCTCTGCTCTCATAATTGCAAAAGGTGAAAGAGTGAAATTCAACAAGATACCAGGGTCCCTCACAGGCCAGAATAGATATGTTAACAAACCCAAACTATCTTCCTTCCCAAGTAGGATGTGCAAGGGCCCCAATTCTTGCAGCTTCTAATTCACCACAATTTCAAAACCCCACTCCTAGAAAGAAATACTCTCCATTCTACCACTCCTATAAAAATTGATTTCCAACCGAAAATTCTCCACCCGCCTTGTCCCTTCTGAATGGAGATGACCGATACATAGTAAACGTTCAACCAACAACTCAAAATGCATACAGATATAAGCAACATCCTTCTCATTCCCTATTGAATAAGTAGAAAATATCCACTGCCTCATGACGAAGGTAATGGCATATTTCTCTCCCACCGTAATCACACTCACATCCTTAGGTTGCAAGTACAGTTGCAGTTCTACCACTCCAAATATCACTTAATCCCATCTACCTTAATGAAAATTTAGCAGGAAGTTTCATAATGTAAGGGATACAGAAACATCCTTGCGGATGCAATTCCCATGAAGCCCTTCATGCAAGGTGGCAAGGGAAGCATTGTTTCAGTTCTTTGTACTTCAAAACGATGTTTGTTGTCATTAAATGAAGGATTGGTGTTTGAATGTCCCATATAAACATTATTATAACCTTATGGGAGCCAGCATGATGATAGTTGGGCCCCATTTATTTTAATGCTCCCTCATGGAGCAACTTCATTTGCAAGCTTATCTGCATGTTTATTATTCTCTCATTGCACATGAAAAAGCTTAGCTTTCAGGATTTTAAGGAGAAGAGTGTTGATGTGTCTTTGAATCCTTCCAAGGATTTTATACATGAGGTATTTTTTTGTCTCATTTGAGAGATGATCCATAGGATTTCACCTATTATGACAATTGATTAGATTCCAAGAGAGACAACTTGGTCAAAGCCTAGATAAAGAGTATACTGCTCCACTTGATTGTTGGTATCTTTTCCTAGACCACATGAAAAATTCAAGACTATATTTCCTTTAGGATCAAGATGGATCCCCGCACCTTCCACCCCATAATTTTGTATCAATATTACACCTTAAGCTCTACTCTTAATATTATACCTTAAGGATATATCACATTATTGCTCGACTAAATATTGTGTGCTAGTGTTTTATCATGTTTAATGCACAATAGCATGTTAATATATAATATATATAAGAGATGTATTAGTTTTACAATAAGAAAAAGAATCCTAATGAAATGGTTAGCTCTTGCAAATAGAATATGTGGAAGAAAAAAACTTACAACAATAATTTTAATTAAACATAACACAATAATTATGTTTATTTTATTTTAAAAGCCTCTAAAACTCATTACATCTCACAATAAAGTCTAATCCTACATTTATAAAATGCCATGGGCATATATAGCCATAGTGAAAGGAATCTTAATCTTTTACCATTGGTTCATGAGGCTCTTCAATTGTTATTTCAAGTAGTGTAGAATTTAGGTGTGGAATTAGGGTATGAAGTGAAAAGTTTGTAGTTAATTGAATGATTAATCTATAACATTTTTCATAATTGGATTTGTATCAATAAAAATGTTAGAATGTGCATTTAGGCAATAGTTGCTTGCATTGAAAAAAGAGTAAAATTAATGAGAAACCTATTTCGAGAGACTTAGAGTTTGGAATGCATTATTTAGGGCACATTTGCATCTAGGTTTGTTATAAATATTGTGTAATCTAGCCTAGAATATTTTTTGCAAACATATTCACTAATAAGTTTTCATGTAGGATTTTGTACTAAAGTTGTTTTTTTCAGTTTTTAGAGACAGTCGCATTTTGCTATTGAAGTGATTTTTCAAAGAAACACAAAATTTTTGAGAAACATGCTTTGACAGACAGCTTGAAGGAGTTGTTACTCATGATGTTTGCTCATAAACATCATAATGTTGGTTGTTACACAAACCATTCATAAACTTGCGTCATGATTGTTTATCCATATTTTTCCTTCAGAGCACCTTCATCATCCATGTCTTGAAGTCCACTTTCCATCGCTTTATCTGTCATGACTTCACACATACATATCTTTCTGAGTTGCATACATCCCTTTATCTTTTTCAGTTCATTTTGCCATTCCAGTTTTCCTTCTGAATAAAACTAGCTCCCTTTCCATGACTACATAGCCTTGCCATATCCATTGTTTGACTTTGAGATCTTTTCACTGATATTCCTACCAATATTTTTATACCAATTCGCGTTGACTGATGTGGGATTCCTTAAGGTCCACCTTTCAACAAGTCTTGCCCCATCAACCTCATCACCTTATCTGGGATATAGAATAGAGTTCATTATTGAGTACCTGGAGGCTTGCATGCCTTAATGGCAAGTTCTTTCGTTGACAATCATGGGAATTCATCAATGTCCCTTGATCGTCAGATTTTGCAAGTGGCTCGACATTAGCACATCTATCCGCACTTTGCAAGATGTACTTGGGTACCTTGGCACTCATTGACATCACTGGTGAGTTGCTTCGCATTGGTTAACAACATTCATCAATGGCCAGTAATCCAATGATTTCTCTTCATGCTCGACCTCAACACATTTATTCGCATTACTAGAATTATACCACTGGGTTTTGTAGCAGGTGAAGATTATACATTCTTTTTCATGACTCCATCAGCAGTTGCAGAAACATGACTTCAGATCTATGAGTGTACCACAGTTCCACTTTCTGTCTTCCACATTTTCCATTATTTATCAGTAGCAGTTCATACTCCTCCACTTCACATTACAGCAGTTCCAGCAGTTACAGCTGCAACATCATTTACAGTTACATTTTTATCCGGCAGCCGTGACATATTCTCCATTATTCAGCAGCAGCAGTTCCGATTCCTTTACTGTCCATGACCTAGCAATTACAACCGTTGTAGCAGTGACACATTCCATGATCCAGCGACATCAGCTACATTCCTATTGCATCATTCATCTACTTTTTGGGTAAGTGAGGGTATGTTGTTTTCTAAACTTTAATCATGCAATTCCTTACATGCTAGAAATGAATAATTTGGAAAATTCCCTCACCATGCTCCATTTCTTTCACAACCCATGCTAAGTTGCATGAGGACATGCAACCACATCAGTTGGGGAGGGGGAACTATATTCAATACATACTCACTACTATCATTCCATTCTTTTCACCGCCATCACCCATTTTTCATCTCATTTACCATTCACGAGCATTTCTTTTCCGACAAATCCTCTACTGCACTTTGCTTCATACACATTGATATACATATTGGCATGATTCGTAAAGAAAATGATTTCTTATGCACAATGATGCTTTATATGCACATTAATAGCTTGTCATTTTCAGTGAGTGTATGGTTAAATTATTATTGCAGCTAGAAAACTGATGATGAAATGAATGTTGTTAACACAAGAACCAACATTCTTTACATTCATGGTTGTCACACAAGAACCAACCATAAGGAAAATGTCAGATGTTACTCATGCATTTCACATCATGAAATGAATGTTTTTAACACAAGAACCAACATTCTTTCTATTTATGGTTGTCACACAAGAACCAACCATAAGGAAAATGTCAGATGTTACTCATGCATTTCACATCATGAAATGAATGTTGTTAACACAAGAACCAACATTCTTTATATTCATGGTTTTCACATAAGAACCAACCATAAGGAAATGCTAGTTGTTACTCATGTATTTCACACCCCAGAAATATTCATTGTTAAAAAGACATAATCAATAAAAGCCAAAGTTTAGATGCCAAAAGTTCTTGAGAAGAGCCATACACAGTTGCATGAGGACATGCAACAAGTTCAGTTGGAGAGTATGTTGGGACGCAGAAATGTCCTTTTTATTCCACTTTATCTTCCATTATTCCTCACATTTCATCGTCCCATTAACCTTTTATCATACCATTTCCATACATATATGTGGGTTTCACCTTATTATTTCCACTTTATTTATTTTTAGTATTATAAGTGAATTTATGATTAAATATTAGAAAATTAACATGTTTTTCACTAATATCTCAAAGTATGGATGAGCTTTGTAATGTGTAGGAATATGTGAAGGATTAATTCAAAGAAATAACTTCACATATATCTCCTCCATCATTTCAAGGAGATAGTTATGCAAAGAATATTCCAAGGAGAAGATCATGGAGATTTGGTTGAGAGACATGTGGAGGATTTGAAGGGATCATATCTTGTAATAACAAGAAAGTAGTTGAGTGGTTGAGTGAATAGTGGATCTCTCATTATGAGATGGGTATTTCCTTCATGTATAAAAGAGAGTGCTCTCTCTTCATTTCATAATAATTATTAAATGGGATATTATCTTAGAATATTTTAGATAATATTACATTTTTCATTTTGATACCTTAAGAGCATATTTAACTTATGTATTATATTTAAATTCAATAAAACTCTCTCGCATTTCATAATAGACCTATATGATTTCATATTTTAGAGGTGTTGAGGCTTGGAAATTCCCAGGCGACAACAGTAAGGGATTCTCCCCAATCAACGTTCCCAACTAGCCCGTTGACTGTTTGGTATAGGGAATCTGTTCGGTTTACGGTCCAGCTACCGTAGGTCAAAGTAACAACAAGGGTTTACCGGTTGCGGCCTGGTCCACCGGAATTTGTATTTTGACTTAAAATATGCAATGCACATGCCTATCTTAACCATGTAGGATGATAAAGATGCCGGGAACTACACAATGTGCTGCGCAGGTTCTTACCTCTCGTCTTATGTTCACAACATCTAAACCACATATGCAACCAAGAAATAAAACAACTAACTATCTAAACAACTAACTACCTATCCCCGGGGAGCCAGAAAATGATTATTATTGAGTAATGCATTAACTTCATGTATGATAAACACAATTACAGGTAGCTGACATTTATGTTTACACACATGAACGAGAAAATATTCTAACAATCAGATAGCTAACTGTTATATGAAGCGCCCGCATTACTCTAAGTGAATTTTCCACAAAATAAATCAGAAATCATTCAACAAGACATAAGTCACAGAGTTAGAACGATCTCACGATTCATGGACATAAGCTGAAAAATAAAATAGTTCATCTTCCTGCCATCCATTGCACACCATTTGGAAAACTCCACAGTTCTTTCTCCAACAGGCAAACTAAAATCTTTATTGTAAAAGGAAATAGTTCTTCTTACATTATCTCCTCTAGTATAACTGGGAAAAAGCCCCTTTTTCTTGTCTATCATTCCTAGTTTTATACAAAAAGCAAAAAATGGTTGGGCTGCCCAAAGTGACCTTTGGGCTTCCCAACGCTTCATTTTCCCACAGCCTTTTACAAAATATTAATTTATACAAAAGTGGACCGGTCCTTCTCATGAAGAGGGTCCCGCTTGGTTCTCCAAAACTTTCTCCACGCTGCTGCTTCAGCAGCGAGTCCTTCAAATGAGTTGGGTTCTAGGAACTGAATGTTCAGCTCGAATTTGTCAGCTTGATTCCGAATGGCCTCGACCCTAGCTGTGTTCAAACGCACCTGTTCCTCCAAGAGTTGTACGCTGATGGCTGTATGGCCGATTTCATTTTTCAGGATCTGTTCATCAATGGCTTGGATGCATTGTACTTTGGCTTCTTCCTCTTGTTGCCTTTTCTGCAACATCTCTGCAAATGCATCATGGTCTGGGAACTCGAGTAGTCTCTGCTCAGCTTCCACCTGACAACGATTGTAGGTGACCAGGGCTCTTCTGAAGAATTCTGCGCAGGCTCCCTTTGTTTTCTTAACCGTCTTCTGGAAGTCTTCTGCAGTAATGACAGCAAATTCTATCAGATCATGGTCTCGTTTCAAAGCTTGCTTATCTTTAACTGGTAGCTCAGCTGGGACTTCCTCATCATCTTCCACCCTGGTTATCCTCGTGGTCAATACTTCAAGGATGTCTTGCGACCTGTCCACAAAATAGGAAGCGGTATCTAAGATTTCGTCCAGTCTGCCATCAATCTGGAGGACCTGACATCTTTCTTCCTCCAGAGCAGTTTGCAGGTGCAGCATCTTAGCCTTTTGAGCCAAGATGTGTTCTTTAACTGGCTGCAGATTGACCTGTTGTGCCTTTGCTGCTTCCAGCTGCTTTTCCAGTTCCTTAACACATGAGGTATTGGATTCATATATGACATTTTGCTGCTCTATCAGGTCTTCTATATTTACCCTCAGCTGCTCCTTTTCATCCTTTAAATCTTGGATCTCCTGCTGTGCTTTTCTCAGGGCTTCTTGTGTTGTTTCTTTCACTTGTGCTTCTTGCTGAATGGCGTGGATTTCGCTCTTTGTGGCCTCCATTTCTTTAAGCACATGCTCATATTTTCTTTTCAATCTATTGTCGTCCTCTCTTTCCCTTCTCAGGGTGTCCTTGAGCTGAGAGGAGGTCTTCTTGGAGGATTCTATCTCAACCATCATTCGGTTTATGTTATCTTCCGAGGCATGTATTGCTGCCTTCCCAGCCATTATGACAAACCTTGGATCTTTATCTGTTCCGACCATCACAGCTTTATCTGAGATCATTGTACTAGTCATTCCTTCTGCCTCTACCTTCTTCTTGGTTCTCCTCATAATCCTTTTGGTATCCCTGTCATAATACACTGTGCTGAAATCAGGGACTTCTTCCCCCTTTTTCTATGCAAAGGGTACTAACTGAAGCGTGGGGGTTGTAGGAGTGAAGGTGGTAGGCACTTGAAGGGTTTGAACCTCAGGGATTTCCTCACCCTGGCTCTGTTCTATTTGTGATCCAGGAGCCTGCTGTTGTGTCAACTCTGTCTTCTCAGCTTCTTGTTTTCGAAGCTCTTCGTCCAGCTTTCTCTGAGCTTCTTCAGCTGCTTGCTTAGCAGCTTCCTCTGCTTCTCTGGCTGTTTCCTTCCCTCGTTCAGCTGCTTCCTGGGCAGCTTTCCTTTTTTCCTCTTCTCCTTTCCGGAGCCACTCTGCAGCCTCTTCTTCTAGCCTTTGGGCCTCTTCTCTTATCCTTTTGGCTGCTTCTTCAGCCTTAGCCTGCTCAGCCTTCTCTTGTTCAGATCCTTTTCCACCTTTCAGTTTGAATCTCTTACTGAGCGCTGTCATGTTCGGGGCCCTCCTGAAAACGGATTCATCATTGTCAAAATAATGGGTGTACTCGTAAAACACCTTGTGTTTCTTGCAGTGCTCAGCCATTCTGCCGTGGGTGTCATTCCGTCTGAAAATCATTTCCCCAAAATGGAACTTCCCTAGTTCCTCTATAAATTCCGGAGCTTGCTTCACATTTGCGAAGCTGCAACTGCCTAGCTTAAATGGTAGAGGTGGATAGGCAGACTTCTTCTTTTGGAACAAGAAATGGCCAACTCCGTCTATATACACTTGTCTAACAGCCTCCTTATGGACTATATAATCTGTTGCATACTTGGGCAGCAGATAAGGGGTCTTTGACCCACCGAACATTCTCAAATGCATCCCGTTTTCTGTCAAGAAATAATCACCAAACTCCTCTATTACTTGCATAGCCTCTTCAGACATGCAGTTACATTCCTTTCGGAATATCAGAGTGTGCAGAGGCATGATAAAATGTTCACAGATCTCTCGATAATAGCTATGGTATTGATGAGCCCCCAGTAGTTTGTAGGCTGCATATACGGGCATTCTGTCCTTCTCCCAAACACACTCGAGCCAGGAGAAGGGCTGGTGGCATAATATGCAGTCAATCAGGATGGAACTCATGTAGAATTCAGATCTTTTCCAGTCCTTTCCTTCCAAAGCTGCAGCCACACAAGAGGAGAGACTGCTTGATACTATGCTTGCCCAGTTGAAGATGGTTCCTTCTGTTGCTACATAAAACATTAGGGGTATCCATTCGAACTTGAACAGTCTGCCATTTGCTCTCCCGAAGATCCTATTTAGCATTAAAGCTATGAATCTGTAAGGAGGTCTGAGACTGGCTGTGTCATAATCCTCAGTTGCTCTATGTTGGTAGATCTTTCCTGGTAAGAGCATTCTTTTCATGGTTTCTACAAAGTCCATCCGGAGTTTGTCCAGCCATTCATTTGTCAGGAAAAGTTGAGGCTCCGGCAGGTGATAAGCTAAAGCTACATATCCTGGGCTAAATGCAGCATAGCCCTGGTCCTCGATGTTGCACATAAACATTGAATTGTGGTTTGTATGTGGTAGCACCCATCTCATCACCTCAGAGCATGGAAATAGCTCTGGTCTGGTGGGGACCTTCATAATGGCTGATTTTTCTATGTTTGCGTAAATGGGTGCTTCCTCCAGACCCATATCTGGGATTTCCCTGTGGGAAATCATCCTGTATATGTCTCCCCATTTGTATTCGGGTTCAACCCCCAAGACACATTGGGTGTCTTCATAGATGTACTCAGTTCTTGCTTCTGTGTCTTGTGCTGGTACTTCCTCCACCGCTGGGGATTTCTTCTTCTGCCTCTTGGACATTGTAGACTCTTCCTGAAATGTAAAACATTATGATATTAAGCAATTTCAGGCTTTTGAACATTTTGCAGCAGTTTTATTTTTTCTCAAGTGGATCAGAGCTATAATGGGAGTCAGACTTAGGCCTTTCAGGCTGAAAGATTTGAAATGGTCGTGCAATATTTTGCAATATGCTATATTCTGTGTTAATAAGCAAGAAATAGACCAACACCAGCACAAAACAGATTCAGTCTGCCACTGCAATATAATAAGCAAAGTCCTAAGGCCGCGAAAAATCAAAATTGGAATTATTCATCAAATGGCCTAGCATCAAAATTACATTATTTCACAATCTGCCATTTTCCAATAAAACGATGTGTAATGCAAATGTATAAATTTTAAATGCAAGGCGCGACTACAGCTTTCCGAATTCAGACATGGTTTTAGTAAGGATGAAAAAACGGTAAAAGCCTATGCAGCCTATGAACAAAGTAATTACACCGGCGTGATTATTGACCGCAGGAAACCACAACAAATTTTTGCATAGGGAGCTCCCACCAGCACTAATACTCATGCTTCCTTTAGAACTCAAAAACTGACAGCGGCGCGGCCCTAGGGTTTCAAGGTAGTCTGTAAATGACGAGCTGCGCGGCGCGGGCAGAGGTTAGGGCTCAAAAGAAAAAGGATAAACCCATTAGGGAAACTGACCGGCTAAGTATTCAATATCCAAACCCCGACAGAAACCCCATCAAAACCACCAATGGATCTCATCATTACTAAACCAGGTGCAGGCGGTATGACGGCCACCTGCACCTTGCTTTCCTTCACTGTGCTCAGGGCGAGACTAAAACGGCAGAGACAAAAATAAAACGCGGGCTCTAAAAAAAAAGGCAAAGACTCCCCCTCCTCTAACCGCCAAAGCTATTCGGCCGGGAACCCTAACAAACGGGCGCGAACCGCCAGGTAGACGACTATAAAAAACTTAGCTACGGGAGAAAACTCCTCGCGCTAGCGCAACGAGACGATGGGTTCATAATCTTGAAATACCCTCTACAGCATAAATCATCTACTCGAAACCTTGAAAAACACGATGTTAAGGTGTAAAGATCCTACCTGGAAATCCACCAAACGGGTGAGCTGATGACGGCTAGACTCCTCCTCCTGCCACTTGGACACAGGTACACCAACAGTTAAATCCTCACGCGTTCCTAAAATCGACAGCTCGTCTCACCGCGACAACGCATTCGAAAACAATACAAAACCCTGTTTGTCGCCCCGCATATATAACAATCCGCCACACGTGCGAGAAAACTTCCATCGGGCGCGGACCGAAACTGTGTCGGGTGGTCAGAACTTCATTTCCTCCGCAATGGCGGACACTCCCTATACTCACTCACCTGCAATGGCTAAAAATAACGTTTGAAACACCGCCATCGGGCGTCGGCGGATACAAGAGTCCGGGCCCCTCCGTAACGTTGGGCCCTCGGAGTAATATGTCGCCCGCAACGTCGACGCCGGAGATGGTCAATCGTTCTGCTACACCGCCGGACGACAACAAAACATCGGAGCCTCATATAAAGTCCCCCTTCCGAAAACAGTCCGCAACGGTCGGAGGGGAAGATCAACAAACCGCCCGAAATGTCGGACGAGGAAGACCTCCCATTCCTCCGATGAAGAACCAAAACCCTTCCGCAACGGTCGGAAGATTCCAAGCCCACCCGAAACGGTCGGGGAAAAAACAAAAGTCCAAGACTTGAAAACGATCCGCAACGGCGGGAAGGGAGATTAACCGGACGCCCGCAACGGCGGGGAGGAGGATCAACAAACCGCCCGCAACGGCAAAAAAGATAAAAACTTAACTCCCGATTGATCAAGGCTTTGAAGAGATGGGCCAAGCGACAATGAAATCAACTCAAAAGAAAACCTTTAAGGCACGAAATCTTCAGAACATGCAACGAGGAGAAAACCCATCAATGGACAGCAACCACAAAATGATTCAAATCCATAGGCCAAAACTGAATAAGCTGAAATCCAGAAAAGAACCAACTAATTCAAATTAAAGGGGGGGCCTAAAATTTTTGAATTTTGGGAATTGTTGCAGCTGTAACAAGAGGCTAACACCATGGTCTCATGGTGCCTACTATTTTTCTTTTGTGATAGATACCACTTAAAAGGGAAAATAAAAACAATAGACAACTAGGCCATGAAGTGGTTGAGCACAAGTGTTGAAACGTAAAAGCAACCAACCACAACAACCTATTAAACATAGACAAAAAAAACCCATAAAAATAGAGGAACAAGTTGTTAGAATAATCAAACCCATAGTATTACCCACTTAGACATTAATTCATTTATTTTTGTCTTATTTGCCTAGTCCATGAGTCCCACCATGTGCAAGT
>LPNX011233584.1:142850-171984 GCA_001517045.1 Pseudotsuga menziesii
TACATGATCAATTGTTAATTGTTGTGGGTGAAATTAATCTACTGCAGGCCCGAATTTCTACACAAGTGTGAATTTCCCTACTATTATGAACTACTAAACTCTGGAACCAATGGGATAAATAGTGTGAAAAAGGGGAAAACCTTGAATAGTTTCCAATAACTAGTCTTTTATTATTGTTTGGCACAAGAGAGAAAATGCCAGTGTCTGTTCTAATTTCCATATGTTTCAAATATTGCTCCAAAATCTTCAATTATTTGGATCAGCAAGTTGTGATTCAACAACTAAATAATTTCTCATTAATGAGTTGGATATTTTATTAGATTCTAACTAGACGAAATGATAGTGTGATACAATAGGACAACTGCTTTAATCATGTTGCAATTGATTCTCAAAATTGTTAAAAAAAAGAGATATGATCCCCTAACATATTATTGTATGTTATAATCATAAACAATGGTCATTACAAACAATTTACTTATATAACATCTATAAGGACTCTACCTAGGTTTCCATTTTCCTCTTTCCAGTAAATTGTGTATGTACTCAACCTTCAAACTAGTGTAGGATTACTGCCATTCTACATTGACTACACTACGTAGATGATAGGATTCTTAATTTCATTGAAATATTCGTTTAATTGTATTCCCATTTATCAAATTTTTAGTCATTTTTTTCAATCTTAAAAGACTTGTTAGACATGCTAACTATGTTGGGACGCAGAAATGTCCCTTTTATTCAACTTTATCTTCCGCTATTCCTCACATTTCATCATCCCATTAACCTTTTATCATACCATTTCCATACATATATGTGGGTTTCACCTTATTATTTCCACTTTATTTATTTTTAGTATTATAAGTGAATTTATGATTAAATATTAGAAAATTAACATGTTTTTCACTAATATCTCAAAGTATGGATGAGCTTTGTAATGTGTAGGAATATGTGAAGGATTAATTCAAAGAAAAGACTTCACGTATATCTCCTCCATCATTTCAAGGAGATAGTTATGCAAAGAATATTCCAAGGAGAAGATCATAGAGATTTGGTTGAGAGACATGTGGAGGATTTGAATGGATCATATCTTGTAATAACAGGAAAGTAGTTGAGTGGTTGAGTGAATAGTGGATCTCTCATTATGAGATGGTTATTTCCTTCATGTATAAAAGAGAGTGCTCTCTCTTCATTTCATAATAATTATTAAATGTGATATTATCTTAGAATATTTTAGATATTAGATTATCTTAGAGAATAGTAGATTGTAGAAGTTAGTTTTGACTTTGTAATATGGAGAAGGGAATTCTTAGGTTTTGTTCATAATCTTGGTTTGATGCTTTCATGATTTATGATTGATTCTTGTGATGTAATTTAAGATTGCTTTATTGTTGATGTGAGCTCACATGTGTTGTCTTGTTGCTCTTCATATGTTGTCTTTATTTTATGCAATTTACTTTCAGCCGTGTGTTTCATCTTCCAACATTAGATTAGCAATTGCTTGTTTCAGTTTAAAGGGGGTTAGATTAGATTAGTCTTAATTTCATGGGGGGTTAGATTAGCTTAATTTCACTTCAGTCTTACATATACTTTGTAGGTGCTTCGTAAGACTACGAACCTCGGATTGACAAATTAAATAGCTGGGCCATTACTACAACGGAATTAAAACGACATTAATTCGGCCCAACATTTTGGCGCCGTTGCCGAGGAAGCACGATGGATTGAGGTCTAGATTTCAATTCCTGTAAGTGTGGTAGTGTAGATTTCAATTCATGCTAGTGTGGTAGTGTAGATTTCGATTCATGCAAGTGTGGTAGCGTAGATTTCGATTCCTGCAAGTGTGGTAGCATAGATTTCGATTCCTGCAAGTGTGGTAGCATAGATTTCGATTCCTGCAAGTGTGGTAGTGTAAATTTCAATTTTTGCAAGAGTGTTTAATTTCCGCAACTGTGAAGAGTTATTTTTTTTACATAAATGGTTTGTTTTTATTTAAGATTTTCAAATTTCAGTTTTGGGTGCTGTAAGAATCCCTTTTTCAACATGGTTTAACAATGAGTATAAGTCTGGAACTACTCACTCATGCCTTGGAAAAAGCTGGATTTTCCTCTTCCCAGGAAGAGGAGGTCTTAGCAGCAATAAGAGATTTAACTACTTCTCCAGAATCAAATGAGGAACCATCATTTGAAAATTCCTACACATGTGAAGGCGAACAAGTATTTGAACAGGAGATCGATGAAGATGAACAGGAGATCGAGGAGGACCATGAGGAGTTGCAACATGATCTGAGGAGTGAAAACTATGCCTACGAAAGCCCTATCGAACAATGGTTTCAAGTGAGAATGAGGTTAGAACAATTTAGTTTTTCTTTTTATTTAGTTAGATCACAGCCACAACAATTAAATTCATTCATCTTTGTATATTTCCATTATTCATTCATGGGATTGAAAGATAATATATTCCTATTACTGTTGCGTGTATGGCTACACTGGTTATTTGATTACACGTAACTGTTTTCTAATTCCCAATTAGCATAGAGTAGGTAGGATTTTATTTCTAGTATTTTCTTTCACCTTGAATAAGTATGATCTCCTTTGCGCTTCGTGCGATCACGAGGATCAAAAAGTATGATGTTTTCTAAAATTTTCATGAATGAATAATTAATGTTTTGCAACATACTTAATTGATTTCATCTTCATTTTGCAATTCATTATCTCCATTTGCTAAAACCTTTTTCAATTGTTAAATAAAAATAGTCTGCAATTTTATTTTTAAGCTGAAAAAAATCGCTAAAATTATAACGTTGAAAAGCAGCTGCAACTCCAAGCTGAAACAACACAAATCTATTGCATTTTTTTGACGTTTTGGCTTGTTAAAATTCGCTAAAACACAGTCAGGACAGTCCTATTTTTAGGGATCATAAGGGATTAGTTTTAAAACCTATTTCTATCCAATGTATCCCTTTAATTATAGTTTCCAATCCAATTTGAATTCTTCAATTTGGTTCTAAAACGAAAAAGATATGGTCAAAATACTGACTGGGGGTGGAGTAGGCAGCTTAAGAACATAGTTGAAAAAGTTATGTTTTGGGAGACCTAATGGATGAATTTTAAAAACCTGTTTCTACTGCATACTCTCCTATCAATATATTTTACAACACATTTTGAATCATTCGATTTTGATATCGTACGAATGAGATATGCCCAAAATACTGACTACCTATCCTAAATCTGCGCTTTAAAAAATCTGCTTTCTCAACTGTTCATTGGAATATTTGACCCATCAATTTTTCTTGTATTCAAAACCTATTTCTGTTGGAGATACCTAGATGAATCTATTTTCATCTCCAATTGGAATCACATCAATCCATATTTTAACGAAAACGCTGTACTCAAAATAGTGACCGTTGGTCTAGGCTGAAACTCACAAACAACATTAGGATGCAGGTTTTTATTCAGATTATATGACATACCATACCATAGAATTTTTAAAACTTGTTTCTATTGGAAGTATCTCTATGAATCCACTTTTTTTTGGCTTTAGAATCATTCAAATCGGGCGTGAAACAAAGAAGTTATTACCAAAACACTGTCAGGTAGTCTACGCCGGCCCAACATTTTGGCACCATTGGCAAAAGTGTAGAATTTGATTTAAGGTTATCTTGCAAACCGTGAGCTTTTTTTTCCTGAAATTTGGACAGGCAATGCATAACATCATGAAGAAAAACCGTGGCAAGTTTCAGCTCAGTCCAATGCACGGTTTTCAATAAAATGACCATCATCACCTACATCCAATTCGCATTTTTATTGAAATCCATGATGTGGTGTGGAGATACATTATAATGGTAGTTACTTGCTTGCATAATTTCAACCCAACCCAATTTTTATTTTGTGAAATATTGGTTCATGAAGTTTAACTGCAACACATTTTTCTTCATGCTCATCTACAAAAGTGCAGAAATTGAAATGGACATATCTTTCAATTGGTAAGTTGGATTCTCATGATTTTTGGACAAGAAGTGTATAATACCAAGATGAACAAGCTTGGAAATTTTCATCTCAATACAATGTACGGTTTTTTATAAAATGGCCATAATCACCTACAGCCAATTTGCATTTTTCTCGAAATCCGTGATGTGGGTTTGTCTAATTTTTGGTGTAGAGATGCATTAAAATGGTAGTTACTTGCTTGCAAATTTTTTTTTTCTTAAAGTCACTTTGAAAATAATCTCAGATGAAACCAGCACGAGAAACATGTAATTTTCTTTGCAGTTTATGTACTTCTTTCTGCATGATATGTTTTCTTTTATGAACTTTTCACAATTTTTATGCTAGGTTGCATGAGGATATGCAACCAGATCAGTTGGGGAGGGAGAAATATATTTAATACATATTCACTAATAAGTTTTCATGTAGGATTTTGTACTAAATTTGTTTTTTTTTTTTCAAGTTTTAGAGACAGTCGCATTTTGCTGCTGAAGTGATTTTTCAAAAAAACACAAATTTTTGAGAAACATGCTTTGACAGACAGCCTGAAGGAGCTGTTACTCATGATGTTTGCTCATAAACATCATAACGTTGGCTATTACATAGAAACCATCCATAAACTTGCATCGTGATTGTTTATCCATATTTTTCCTTTAGAGCACCTTCATCATCCATGTCTTGAAGTCCACTTTCTGTCACTTTATCTGTCATGCCTTCACACAGGCCTATCTTTCTGAGTTGCATACATCCCTTTATTTTTTTTCAGTTCATTTTTCCATTCCAGTTTGTCTTCTGAATAAAACCAGCTCCCTTTCCATGACTACATAGCCTTGCCATATCCATTGTTTGACTCTGAGATCTTTTCATTGATAGTCCTACCAATCTTTTTATACCAACTCGCATTGACTGATGTGGGATTCCTTAAGGCCCACCTTTCAACAAGTCTTTTCCCATTGACCTCGACACCTTATCTAGGATATAGAATAGAGTTCATTATTAAGTACCTAGAGGCTTGCATGCCTTAATGGCAAGTTCTCTTGCTGACAATCATGGGAATTCATCAATGTCCTTTGATCGTCAGATCTTGCAAGTGGCTAGACATCAACACATCTATTCGCACTTCACAAAATGTACTTGGGTACCTTAGCACTCATTGACATCACTGGTGAGTTTCCTCGCATTGGTTAATGACATTCATCAATGGTCAGTAATCCAATGATTTCTCTTCATGCTCGACCTCGACACATTTATTCGCATGACTAGAATTCTACCACTGGGTTTTGTAGCGGGTGAAGACTATACATTCTTTTTCATGACTCCATCAGCAGTTGCAGAAACATGACTTTAGATCTATGAGTATACCACAGTTCCACTTTCTGCCTTCCACATTTTCCATTATTTATCAGCAGCAGTTCAGATTCCTCCACTTCACAGTACAACAGTTCCAGCAGTTACAACCGCAGCAGCATTTACAGTTACATATTCTCCATGATTCAGTAGCAGCAGTTTCGATTCCTTTACTGCCCATGATCTAGCAGTTACAATTGTTGTAGCAGTGACACATTCCATAATCCAGTGGCATCAGCTACATTCCTATTGCATCGTTCATCTACTTTTTGGGTAAGTGGGGGTATGTTGTTTTCTAAACTTTAATCATGCAATTCCTTTCATGCTAGAAATGAATAATTTGGAAAATTCTCTCACCATGCTCCATTTCTTTCACAGCCCATGCTAGGTTGCATGAGCACATGCAACCACATCAGTTGGGGAGGGGGAACTATATTCAATACATATTCACTACTATCATTCCATTCTTTTCACCACCATCACCCATTTTTCATCTCATTTACCATTCACGAGCATTTTTTTTTCGACAAATCCTCTATTGCACTTTGCTTCATAAACATTGATATACATATTGGCATGATTCATAATGAAAAGGCTTTCTTATGCACAATGATGCTTTCTATGCACATTAATAGCTTATCATTTTCAGTGAGTGTATGGTTAAATTATTATGCAGCTAGAAAACATATGACGAAATGAATGTTGTTAACACACGAACCAACATTCTTTACATTCATGGTTGTCACACAAGAACCAACCATAAGGAAAATGTCAGCTGTTACTCATGCATTTCACATCATGAAATGAATGTTGTTAACACAAGAACCAACATTCTTTATATTCATCGTTGTCACACAAGAACCAACCATAAGGAAAATGTCAGCTGTTACTCATGCATTTCACATCATGAAATGAATGTTATTAACACAAGAACCAACATTCTTTGCATTCATGGTTGTCACACAAAAACCAATCATAAGGAAAATGTCAGCTGTTACTCATGCATTTCACATCATGAAATGAATGTTGTTAACACAAGAACCAACATTCTCTATATTCATGGTTGTCACACAAGAACCAACTATAAAGAAATGCCAGTTGTTACTCATGTATTTCACACTCCAGAAATATTCATTGTTAAAAAGACATCATCAATCAAAGCCAAAGTGTAGATGCCAAAAGTTCTTGAGAAGAGCCATACACGGTTGCATGAGGGCATGCAACAAGTTCAGTTGGGGAGTATGTTGGGACGCAGAAATGTCCATTTTTCATCCACTTTATCTTCCGCTATTCCTCACATTTCATCATCCCATTAACCTTTTATCATACCATTTCCATACATATATGTGGGTTTCACCTTATTATTTCCACTTTATTTATTTTTAGTATTATAAGTGAATTTATGATTAAATATTAAAAAATTAACATGTTTTTCACTAATTTCTCAAAGTATGGATGAGATTTGTAATGTGTAGGAATATGTGAAGGATTAATTCAAAGAAAAGAATTCACGTATATCTCCTCCATCATTTCAAGGAGATAGTTATGCAAAGAATATTCCAAGGAGAAGATCATGGAGATTTGGTTGAGAGACATGTGGAGAATTTGTGAAAGATATGTGGAGGATTTGAAGGGATCATATCTTGTAATAATAGGAAAGTAGTTAAGTGGTTGAGTGAATAATGGATCTCTCATTATGAGATGGTTATTTCCTTCATGTATAAAAGAGAGTGCTCTCTCTTCATTTCATAATAATTATTAAATAGGATATTATCTTAGAATATTTTAGATTATCTTAGAGAATAGTAGATTGTAGAAGTTAGTCTTGACTTTGTAATATGGAGAAGGGAATTCTTAGCTTTTGTTCATAATCTTGGATTGATGCTTTCATGATTTATGATTGATTCTTGTGATGTAATTTAAGATTGCTTTATTATTGATGTGAGCTCACATGTGTTGTCTTGTTGCTCTTCATATGTTGTCTTTCTTTTATGCAATTTACTTTCAGCCGTGTGTTTCATCTTCCAGCATTAGATTAGCAATTGCTTGTTTCAGTTTAAGAGGGGTTAAATTAGATTAGTCTTAGTTTTACGAGGGGTCAGATTAGCCTAATTTCACTTCAGTCTTGCATATACTTTGCAGATGCTTCATAAACCTACGAACCTCGGATTGACAAATTAAATGGCTGGGCAATTACTACAACAAAATTAAAACGACATTAATTCGGCCAACACTTATCTACATACTTTACTTTGTAGGTAGTTTTTCTTTTGCATTTATAAAAGAAAAATAAAAAGAACACATACTTGTTTTTGTTGCTTCCCCCCCCACCTCCTTCTTTGGCTTGACCTTGTTGGACAAGGAATTGAGCAGCCTTTGTTTGTAGGTTTAGATTGATACTTGGGACTTCTCGACATTTGTTTATGTCAGTCTTATTGCTCAGTCTCTTCATTCCAAAGTTGTTGGCTTGTTTACCTTTGTGAGCCTTCCTTTCAAGAGAGGTTGATAACCAACTTTAGGGAAACCTAGGGTTCGTTTATGGGGTCTAGAGTAGTTGTCTATTTGCGTAGCTTATAGTACTTGCTTGCATTTAGGCAGTTTTTTCTTTTGCATTTATAAAAGAAAAAGACAAAAACACATGTTTGCTTTATATGCATGTAGATTAGGTTTTTAGTCTAGATTGCATGGCATATCATTGTTTTTTATAAAAATAAAAAGAATTTGTTCTTTTGTGGCTTTCAAGTTTCTATTTGAAAAATGAAGAGGATAGTTTTTGCTTTTTGCATTTCATTTCTCTTTGCTTAGTCATTTTGTTTCAACTTTGAGTCAAAACACCACATAAGTTTCACGCCATTTACCCTTTGACTAAAAACAACCCTTGAAATAAATGATATAATTTAAAAATTATTAGTAAGTTTTATTTTATAGGGTTATACACTAACTAGCTTAGGCTAGACTTGTGGATTAGGGAGTTTCAACTCTCCACAAGTGTTTAAATTTCAGACGTAGTTGGCCAATCACTAGGTAAACCCTTTTCTATGTTGATTGTATCTGGGAAGCTCCTCTCAAACGGGAGTTAAGCACGAGGCCGCGTGGAGACTTGGACTGTGGAGATAACCCTATGATTCCTTGTCGAAGCGCAGACCAAGGTTTTTGCGCATCTGGGGATTCTATCTTAGACAGGGTTTCAGGATTTGATACCCTGCCCATGCGTACGAACTAGGCTTACGACTATCCCCCTAGACTATCAAAATAGTTAAGGTAGCCTTTAGTCTCTTTGACATCTAGGGTTCATACATAGGTACACCAGAAGGCTATTTCTGGTTGACCTTGAACGGGCTTGGAAGGTAACCCCGGTAGAAGGTGTGGGAGGGCGGTTGGTGATTCCTCCATTTGTGCCTAAGAACATCTACAGGGACGCCAAGTAACTGTCTATCAGCTTTCTTTTGGAAAGCGTATCTTATACCTGTTTGTCTATTTGGCTTTAGACATTTTTAGTGAGTGCTATGTGGTTTGTCTATACTTAGTGTGCCTTTAGGTGTGTGCTTTGTAATTTTGGTTTCCTATCAACCTCAAACTTTGTCTCCTAGTTTGAAACTATGGCTAACACCCCTTCAAACACCAACCAAGAGATCCCCATGCTGGTAACTCCTTGTACTATTCCTCTCACTGGGAATGTTGGTGTTCCCTTGATGGCCACCCTGAATCTTCCTAGATTCACCCTAGGGCTACCGGTGTGGTTGTTTTCCAATCCAACCGTCCTGAATGCTCCTGATGCTTCTCAAGTAAGCTCCTTATATCAAGGGCATCAAAACACTACTTCCCCTTCACCTATAGTCAATTCTCCTCCTCCTTCTACCTCATGCGGTGAAAGTACTGATACTAGTAACCGACAGTCTAAAAGGAGTAAAAGAAGGAGGAATAGGAAGAAGGCACATAAGCAAGGGGGCACCCGTTCAACCTCTACAGGTTAAGTTGAACTTCACCACCCAGCCTCTATAGTTCATGCTGGGGGCACCTATCCAACCTCTACAGGTCATGTTGGATCTAAGCACTCAACCTCTGCAAGTCAAGTTGATCTTCACCATCCAACCTCTATTGATCAAGCTGGTGGGATCCTTACAACCTTTCTAGGTCACGTTGGATCTAGTCACTCCTCTGTAGTTCATGCTGAGGGCACCCATTCAAACTTTGTATGGCAAGTTGAACCTCCCCATCCAACATCTGCAAGTCATGTTGGATCTATCCACCCAACCTCCATGGTTCATGCTGGTGGGATCCTTCCAACCTTTCTAGGTCATGTCGTATCCAGTCCCTCAGCCTCTGTGGTTCATGCTGAAGGAACCCGTGCAACCTTTGTTGTTCAAGTTGAACCTCCCCATCCAACCTCTATAATTCATGTTGGATCTGTCCACCCAGCCTCTGTTGTTCATGCTGGGGGCACACACTCAATTGCTGCAAAGCATGTTGATCCTAACCACTCAGCCTCTGTTGTTCATGGTGGTGGTGCCTGTCCAACCTCTGCAAGTCATGTTGGACCCAGTCTCTCAGCCTCTGCAAGTCATGCTAGGGGCAGTCTCTCAGCCTCTGTGGTTCATGTTGAAGACAATCTGTCAGCCACTGCGAGTCATGTTGACACTGTTGAAAAGACTAACCGTTCAAAACACAAGCCCAAGTTTCCTTGTAAGCTTTGTGAGGGAGACCACCTCACTTATAAATGCCCTTCTATCACGGAGGTGCGAAGAGTTTGGTTTCATGGTCATCCTGTTTTCAAACATTCTGAAGCTTTTCAAAAACCAACCTCTCTTAGTCAGGTTGGACCCAGTCACCTAGCCTCTGGTTTTCATGCTGGGGGCAAACTCTCATACTTTGCAGGTCATGTTGAGAGCAAACAGTCATCCACTGCTAGTCATGTTGACACCATTGAGAAAACTGGTCGTTTGAAGTGCAAACTTAAGTTCCCTTGTAAGTTATGTGAGGGAGATCATCTTACTCACCAGTGCCCTGCTATCGTAGAGGTGCGAAGAGTGTGGTCCAAGACTTAAGAATTTCCTTCTCCTGAACAAACTATAGTTTCTCAACAACCTACTCAACCTTTGGTTGATCAAGTTGTTGAACCAATCTCAGATTTGGTCGATCCCACTCTTCTTTCGAAGAGTGATCCTGATGTGATTGAACCAATGTCATCTTTGGTCAATCCCACTCTCCCTTTGGAGAGTGACTTTCTCAAAGCGATTGAATCGATTCCATTATTGATCAATCCCACTCTTTCTTTGGAGAGTGAAGTGTCTACTAGTCACATTTTATTCAATGCTAGTTCAGAACTTACTGAACAAGGGGGCACTGAACTCGCTTCGGATCCACCTCCACCAAGCTCTTGGATTGCTTTCTTTGATTGGGATAGCCTAGTTGAGCCACGCCTTCCTTCTGATACACCTTTCCAGATAAAGGTCAAAGTTGAACCATACACGATTTCTCATTGTATTATTGATGAAGGAGCCTCAGTTAGTATTTTGTCTGCTCGAGCTTGGCGAGGCATGGGATCTCCCAGCCTTGTGTCAGATGCTAGTCAATTACTGGTGTTTGATAGAAGAACTTGTATAGCCTTGGGAATTCTTGCTCAAACACTTGTTACTTTGGGTGGGAAGACCGTCTTAGTTGACTTCATGGTGATAGAAGACCCCTTGGACTTCAATATGCTCCTTGGACATGATTATGTCTATGCCATGCAAGCTGTGGTGTCAAAATTCTTTCGTGTGATGTACTTTAATCATGGCGAAGAAATTGTCACTATCGATTAGTTGGATTTTCTTGATCTGTCTCCTGACCCAACTAGAGACCAGGTTTTTCCTTTATTGATTCCCAGTGTTTCTATAGACACTACCCCGCCACAGGTGAGCTATGTGGCCTCATGTCCTTTGCATTCAATTGCTACTAAGAAGCAGCCTCTGTTTTCATGCTTACCTTCTCGGGACATGGTCCTAGCAGTTTACCAGGTGAGACATCCTATACAAACCATGGAGCTTGCTCTCCACTCTGTCAATCCATTTGAAAGTTTAGACGTGTCCTATCTCGGATGATCTCCTTCCTTCAGATGAAGTCTTCCTAGATTCTTTGATATAGTTTGATCTTCTTTTGGATGTTGGTTCAGTTGTGACTAAGTCTAACCCTGATTTGCCTAGTAATCCCAACCTTTCTTCTTATGTTGGTCTTGTTGAGTCTTTTGACTTTTCCTTTGAACAACAAGCCAGTGATCCTATTGAGTTTGATTTTTATTATGAATTTTTCAACTCCTGTGATATTGAGTTTGTTCCTGCAGACTCTATATCCCTTGTTGATTTTTTCTCTAATTCTGAGGTTGATCTTACTGATTATACACCCTTGAGCCTTGGTTCTATAGAATCTTCTTCAGTTGATTTTGCCTTGACTTTATTTTTTATAGAAGATAGCAAAGTCACATGTGTTTCTGCCAAAGTGACCCGCATCGGATCGTTTCTTCTAAATATGATTCTGATGTTGTTGTTTCTTGAAAATAGGATTTTTAGTTGGATTCACAACTGTTTACTAGCCTTGTCTTGTTGTTCAAGTTGTAATTGCATTTGCATGTGCCCTGCTCGTGCCTATGAGCCTGATGCCGACTTCCATGCTTTTAGCTCGTTGTATAAGCCCTCATATTTGTTCTCATTGTCGCTAAGCCTTGTATCATTTTTCCTTTGCAACTTGACACCTTTTACCATGAGGAGACGTTCCCCGAGTGTCCTTATCTTGCTCACTTTCCTTGCATTATGCATAGGTTTGTTCCTTGTGCTTGGAACTAGTTTCTCCTGCCTATGACACTTGTCTCCTCACATTTAGAGCATTCTTTGTGTTATCCTTCGAGCTCGTTAAAAATAGTAAGGAGGCCGTGAGTTGACTTTTCCAGACTCGTTAAAACTTCACGGGAAATATTTTGAGTTTCTTTAGGCCCAGGTCTGACTCCTCAAAATAGACTTGATTGCCAAGTAAACTTGTCCATTCAAGCTCGTTAAGAATATGTGAATGGGAGTCCACATTGGTGGTAGGTTATTACTTTCTCTGACCATGTGGAATAATATGAGAAAGGAACACTCTCTTTTCTTCGAAATTGAGAAGAGTATTTTCGGGCATAGGTTTATCGCTTTTCCGGACCTGAGGGACTAAACTGACGGAAAAGGAACCCCCGGTATGAGCTTATTTTTCTCTTTTCATGCTCTAGACCAAAACATGAAAAAGATTCCGAGTGTACTTTATGTCTTTGTCATGCTCGTTAAATCCTAAAGAACAAAGCATCGAGTTTATTGTTGTAAGCCCCATTTCTCATAATCAAATGGATATTTCTGAGTGATCTTGCCTTCCTTCACACTCGTAAAACTCAGGCTATATGCTACTTTTGAAGGAGCGTTGGGTAGGTGGTAATTTAACCTTTTTCGGACCTTCCTGACAAAGTACGAAAAAGGTGCGCTTTTTCTTCTTCGAAAGTTAAGAGAGTTCTTCTTTGGTATGTTTTATACTTTTTCGGCCTCAGGAGACTAAATTAGATGAAAAATGACCCCCCTGCAATCTTCTTTGGAGTTTTCAGACTCTTTAAACTATGAAAACACCATCGAGCATGTACTAGTTCGGGTTCGTAAAATCCATGAATCAATGCTTTATCAAGCATTCTTCTTTCTTTTCTTCGAGCTTGCCAAAAATGAGGATGGTCCCGAGTTTGCTTTCTTGGACTCGTTAAACCTTTGCAAGAAAGAGGGGAAGGGAAGTTCATTCACATGTTTTTTACATCATGGCAACAAGTCTTGTTTCCTTGAACAAAGCACCAGTTTTGAGACTATCAATAGTTAGGTCCTAGTATTTTGACCTTATCCCGATTTAAAAGTTTCTTACTCCTCCAATTGGTCTCTTTTCCAATTATATGGGGAATCTGTCAATGTCTCCTACATTGTAGATTTGTTTCGTTGGTCCTTTTTGTGTCAAAATTTGCCTAAGTCACTTTTGTGTCGTGCTCACTGTTCAAGGATTAATACTTTATTGGATATTCTGCAGTTGCCTTGACCTTTTGTGTTGGCCATTCCTTGGTATCAGTTCATTACATCATGTCTTTAGCGTTCCTTGTCGTGAAATTCAGTACCAATTCCAGATCCAATTAGTCTTTGACTTACCTCGTTTTGGATGATGAAGGATGCCTTAATGCCTTCCTTCCAACGGATCTCTTCCTATTGACTGTAACACCTCTTGCTCTGGGAATGAGATTTAGAGTTTTATGACAGTACCTTGGGGATTGTTTTCATTAGTGGCAATTTCCCTCACTATTGGGTAGTGGGAATACCTTAATGTCTCCTACTCGATAGATTCTTCAAGGGTTCGACTTCAAGTCCTTGTAATCACACTTGTTAGAGTGTACTTGGTACCTTGGGGACCATTTTCATTAATGTTGGTTTCCCTCGTGTTTGTTAACGGTTCTCATTATTGACCAGTAATCAAACGGTTTCCTCCATGTTCGACTTCAACTCTTTTATTCGCATGGTTAGGATTCGTACCTTTTGGGCGATTTGGATTGAAGAGCTTGGGACGACAGTAGCATTATCATATTTTGCTATTGCCCGAGTTGCACAAGACCTTGTTACACTTTATATGACATTTTGCTGAGACACAGATCCACCTTGTATTTTTGTGGCTATGATCGATTGTCGAGTATGGATCCACCTTGTTCATTTATGGCCATGGCTCCTTTAGATTTGATATGGCGCCTTTTTGCATATTGAGCGACGATGATAGTTTCATCAGTTATACATATGTTAGATCTGCCTGTATCTTTATGGCGATGTTTTGTTTATGGACTTGTATGTCCCAGAGATCAGTTTTTTATGACATTTATCTCTCTTTCAGGTACCTTTGTTCGAGCCTTTTGATCTTGGATTCTTTGCTCTCTCCATACTCAGTTGTTTCCTTTATAATGCATTTCGAATATCGTCTTCCCCTCTAACCTCATACATTAGGAGGCATATTTTATAGCTCAAAATGACACATCTCTTCCTGTGACCATTTTCCCATGATTCTATCGCATGTCGACACTTCCATGACGACACTTCATGAAAGTCATTGAAAAAACACCTAACTTGGAGGACTTGTATCTTGAGTTCTGTAACTCCGTTTGACATCATCTCTACACTATTGGAAAGATATTTTTGTTAGCTAAAACTTTCCAGAATATAGCAAAGTCTGAAAATGCCCAAAAATACCCTAAAAATGAGTTTGTTTGTCTATATGCGAGTTTCCTTAAGGCAAACCCGCGTACGTACGTGACTTGCTCTATATAATACCTGCATACATACGCGAGTTGATAATATATAATATTCATGTACACCTTATGTACGTGACTTTTTTTATTGGAAACCTGCGTGTATTTCTTGTGTACGCAACTGTTGTTTCAGCAACCCATGTACGCCTCTTAAAAATGTCAAAAAATACGAATTTTGAAATTTGGGTAGTTTGGGTAGTTTGGGTAGTTATGCAATTGACTCCTTCAGTTGTAACTACTTTTTCTTCACCCCTAACTCTTCCTTAAGCATATAAATAGAGGTAGGGAGGTCCATGAGGGGGGACTTGAATCTTTGCATTGTTATGCTGGAGGATTTGGAGCTCTCTTTGCCCACAGCTTTGCCCTAGTGATCATCCACTTGTGTTGTAGAGTTTGGAGGCTGAGTTCCTTGGAGAAAAGAAGCAACAGAACCATATCAAGGTTTCGTGAGGTGTTGAACTTGAAGAGAAGGTATACGTGTACTTGTTTTCAAGATTAATAAAGATGTGATGTCCTCCTTCTTCCCAAATCATTGTTCAATGTGTGATTGAATCTATGTTTATGATCATATTATGATGTTAATCCTATTATTATTTCATGTTTATTTGATTATCATTTGTTTTATATGTGGTCATAATGGTTTGAGGAAGGTATAATTCGTTTTGCAGGCCTCTTTGAGCAAGAGGAGCAAGAAGAGGATTGAAGGGCTACTTGGATCAACCTTCATTTGGCTAAGGTATGAAACCTTCCAATCTCTGAATATTGCTTATATATGCTTGTTGGACATCATACATCCAACTTTCAACCCTAGTACGTTGATGGCCTCTTAAACCCTAGCCATATGATACTTTCCTTTATAACAATGATTGATACCTCGATCTCTTGAGGAGGGAACTAGGTCATATCCTCCCTGATTCTCCCAAGCAGTTGGGAAAATTACCCTTTCGTATCTTTGAAGGAACAAAGTTCCTTAATAATCAAATAACCAGAACAAGTAACATAGAAAAGCCATAAATGGCTAAGTAGAAAGTAAAAATGTAATGCATGATAGATTGTAAGATGTTTTACAAGAATTTGTGTCAGGTATTTTATACCCTAAGCGGTAAGGGGGTTGACTTTTCAAGTCACCTCTTGAGTAATTAATTAATTACCCTAATTAACCTACTTAGTATTAAATGTTAATATTATAATATTTATATTTGTTACATTGCCTTCCCCTTAAGGGAAACTTTGTCCTCAAAGCTTGTATCAACAACAACGTTTGAATTCCCTTGAACTGTTGTATCGAGATCCTTTCCTTTTTGTAATTGCGACACTTAATGAAATCAAATGATACGAGTTACAGATTCCCAAGGAGAATTGTCGCATCGTATCTGTTGTGGTCCATCCCATATCTATTTTTATCAGAGCTTTGAGATCATTTTGTGGAATGGGTTGTTTCAATTGTTGCTTAGCATGTTGATCTTTTCTCCTTTCAACATAATTCTTCTATGAGTGCTTGTTTTGACCTTGGCGTTGGTCAAAATGACGATTATAATTAGGATGTCTGTAAGGTGTATGTCAAGGATAATTTTAGGGGAGAAATTTAGACCATGGGCTATTTTTCTATGTTTTTCTCCAAAACAAGATTCGCCATTTTGCATTTTTTGAAGCCCTATTTCGCCCAATTTTGATGGGATAAAACATTTTCACCCTAAAAATCGCCAAATTATTATATAAACGATATAAAATCCTTGGAAATTAAAATAGTTTTTGAAAAATATCACCAAACATTTTATAGTTGTCATTTTAAGAATTGGTAAGATTCACCAATACTTTTACACTTTCAAATAAGTATGGTGCCTTAAAATCATCCTTGGCATATGTGTTGTTTGTTTTTCTTTCTTTTGAACTGCAGCGAGGACTACCTTCACTTCCTTGATTTGATTTTGGATGCATCTTCTTGGATTTGTGCTTCTTGGTTCTCCTGTAGATTGTTATGATTCTAAATCTTTCATCTTGCGACTTTTTGTCAATTTCTAACTTCTTGATTTGATTTTCTAGATCCTGATTAAAATTATTTAGACACTGGTTTTCGTCCAATTTTTCCAGTGTTCTTTCTTCGAGGTCTTCACAAGAGTGTTCCCTCTTATTATTGTGTTTCAGTTTTTTAATCTTTGTAATCAATGTTTTGTTATGATTTCGTAATTGAAAAATCTCTTCGGTATTGCTTGATAACACATTGTTGACTTTTGTTAGTTCCAACTTATGTGTCTTCTTACTGTTGTCATAATCCTGCTGGAGTTTTTCTTTTTGCTGTTGATGATGACATAACTCTGTTTCCTGATTTTCTAACTTTTCACGTAGTTGCACCAATTCATCTTCCTTGTCCACGATAACTTTGTTTAGACGACTAATTTCCTCTTCTAAGTCGATATTGTTTCCATACGGACATTATTTGACTTTGTTTAGTTTTGTTATCTGGTCTTCAAGTTGTTGAATGATACCTTCCAGATGTGATATTTTGTTGTCCTTATCTGATAAATTTTTTGTGAGTTTTTCTCTACAATCTTCCAATGATCAAATTCGTAATTCTGAGGTAGTAATCTGTTCTTTTTGAAAACCATTACTTTGTTTCTGATTGTCGAACTGGAGTTGTAGAACACTATTAGCTAGTCCACACATTTTTAGTTGGGCCAAAACTTTTTGTAACTGTGATTGCAATTGTGAGTGACCTGGATCGTCTTCCATAGTAAAATATTTGCTACATATCGGACATGAGCGATTGCAATTTTTAAAAGATGTTAAATATTGGAATTCCATTTTGCAATAAGGACATTTAGTCCAAATTTTGGATTAATATATGGAATCCATCATTTTTTTAATATCTTCCAAGACTTGATTTTTGCTCTTTTAATATCTTCTTTGATTCTTTTTCCTTTTTGTATAAAATAATAATTGTAAATAACATAATTATTAAATAATAATTATTAAGTAATCATCATCATCATCATCATCATTATTATTATTATTATTATTAAAATTTAATAATAATAACAAATATAATATATTACCAATTATTATTTAAGAATATAATATAGTCTATATATTTTTTGTGAATTAGGTCGAAAGGTTTTTTGAAAAATATATAACAATAATAAATTTTATTATCACTAATAGTATTATTGATATATATATTTATGAATGGCGTGGGAATTAGGGTTTAAACCCTAGAATTAAAAAAACCACTTATTAAAACAAAACCGTGGGTGGAAAAACTACTTCTGGTTTTACTTTTTTTTTTACCTTCCTTTTTTATGGCATCATTTCCTTCTTTTTCTCTCTTTTTTTTTACTTCTTCCGTTTTATTTTTTCTTTTGAATTTATTTTCTTCTTTTACTTGGTCAAAGACCATAATTTTAGGGACTCCCTAGGATTATGATTAAAAATCATGATATGGCCAAAGGCCTGGATCACAAACTAGCTCTGATACCACTGAAGGAACAAAGTTCCTCAAAAATAATATAACCAATATAAGTAATGTAGGAAAACCATAAATGGATTTGTAGAAATGTAAAAAATGTAATGTGTGATAGATTGTAAGATGTTTTACAAGAATTAGTGTCGGGTATTTTATACCCTAAGCAGTAAGGGGGGTGACTTTTCAAGTCACCTCTTGAGTAATTAATTAATTACCCTAATTAACCTACTTAGTATTAAATGTTAATATTTATAATATTTATATTTGTTGCAATCTTGAGTAAGGGTGGAATGTCCTTTCCTCTCCCTTGCTCCGTAATTATTATGATAGTCGTAGTATATCTGTCACATTCCCATGATGACATATGATGTGTCCAGGCATCACTTGCTCCTCACTTCCTGCACGTCTTGTTGCCACATGATCAATGCTAGCCAGGTGTCGACACTGGTCTACCCAATGCTCTCCTTTGAATGCTTGTAGTTGTCCTTCTCTGATATCCTCTCTGACATTTTCCATGTGGTTAGATAATTTATTACCTCCCTCCTGACGTGACAAAACTGCAAAGCTTGGATCGTGGCGAGAACAATTCCCATGGATTCCAACCTATTCAGCAAGCGCCAGCTAGAGGATTTTTTCTCGTATTTCTGTCCTGTGGCTAATTTCTTGTCAATATGGATGAGGTGGGAGTCACTTTTGACCATCACCAACAACCATCCCGATCTGGAAACCAAGATGAGGACCTGTAATAGCCCTTTAATCTTTGCAGAATTGTTTGTCTTAAAACTAATGGAGCCATGGTACACTTTCAGGATCGCCCCTAAGGCATATCTGCAAACTCCCCCATACCCTACTTTTCCTGGATTTCCTTTCGATGCACCATCGAATTTTAGCTTGTAAGATATTATCGGTGGTGGAGACCGCGACTTTGGGATAGAAGGCTTGCAGACTGGATTTTTCTTTTGAATCACCCCTAGGTCATTCTTACTGTTCTCCCATCAGTTATTTATTCAAGCATCCACATCCGATAACTCCTTGTCCCTTCCCCCTCACTGCTTATTTCGAACTGTATCCTGATGGTTGCAGACTAGCCGCTTCCAAGCTTCCTCCTCTTTGGATCTCCTGTCTCAAAATATTTTAATGTTCCTATCCTTCCATAAGACCCACAAAAACATCCCTGGTAACATCACCCAAATCACGCCAAGAATCGGGTTCTTGAACGCTTTCATATTCCACTCTTTGATCGTTTGATTGGGTTGGCCTCTAACTTTGTCAATTCTACGAAAAATGGTCACCCCTCGATCCCAGAGAGAAAAGAAGAAATAAAATTCATCCAGGAGGTGATTCATCTCTTCCTCTTCATGGAGACATAGGGGGGATTGCGTAGGGCCTTGCAAACCCCTCTTTCTGATATTTTCCCTCATTATAATTCTTCGCTTTAAAACCAACCAATTGAAAGTGGTTGTTTTTTACCAAGGATTCATGATCCAAACCTTAATCCATATTTCCTCTCGAGCTTCCCCACCTTTGGTTTTGATGTTGTAGGCCTTCTTGATACTGAAAACTCCTTTCCACAAGTATCCCCATCTGAGATTATTTGGACCTTCCTGTCTTTGAATACATCTCTCATTAAGCATGTCTTGGAGGTCTTGTGTCTCCTGGGATTTTTTTAACCAATCCCACCATTCTCGGTCCCACCATTATCTATAGTCCCCATTAGTGTTCGTTTCTTCCCAAAACTACCATACTTTAGTCTTCCCTTCTCTTAATCCTCTTTCCCTTATACCATGCCATCTATGGTTTTCCCCAATCTTTGGGAACTTGTTCCATGAGTTGTCCCAAAAGTTTTCTATATGACTGTTTTGTATTTCCCAAAAATTGTAGTCTTGAACAATATTTTTATTATGTTGTGCATTCATCCATATGTGTGATCCTAGTTTCTCATCGTTAAAATGAACCATGGCACAAACCTGCTTTTCTTGGGTGTACTTCACATGACACAATTTATCCCAAGGCTCAGTAGTTTGATTACACCACCTCCACCATATTTTCGCTTTGAGGACTCCACTTACAACTTCAGGATCCCTAATTCCTAGACCCCCCTTATCCTTTGGATGAGAAGCCTTATCCCATCAAATCAAGGAAAGATTGGATTTGTCTATTTTTCCTACCCATAGAAAAACTCGTTAAAGATTGCAAATATATGTGATGGTCGACTTTGGAGCAGCCAAAATTGGCATAGCATGTAGGACTGCCTTAACTAGGGCGAGTCTACTCAAGAAGTTTAAAGGAATTAAGGTCCACCTCATGAGATTCCTCCTCATTTAATCAATCAGATCCTGCCATGAGACCTTCCTGATAGTCCCCTCCACCAAAGGCACTCCCAGATATTTATATGGGAGAGAACCCATCGAGAATCCCAGGATTTGGATAATATTCCTTTGAGTGACCCTTTGGGTATTGAAGAAGAATACTTGAGATTTTTCTGGATTAACTGCTAGACCTGAATCCTTAGAAACTAATTTCAAGCATCTCTTGAAGGCCCTTGCCTCTTGGATTGAAGGGTGCCTCATTAACATAGTGTCATCCACAAATTATTAATATGTTTGTTTATCCATCCCATTATGAAGATTTAATCCCCTGATTTACCCTCTAGTGGTTTGGGCATAGATTATACTGTTGAGCCCTTCTTCCATAATGGTGAAGAGGAAAGGAGAAAGAGGGTCCCCTTGGTAAATTTCATGGGTCGGGTTCAAATTTTGTGTGCGCGAACCATTCAATAGAATTTAATAGAAAGTGGATGAAACCATGTTCATGATCCATTCTATCCAGTCTCTTCTAAACCCAAAATCTCTCAGAATGTCTCTCGTATACTACCAATTCAACTTGTCATAAGCTTTAGGTATGTCTACCTTCACCAGCATTCCTGGATTTTTGGTGAACTTCGGGGAATGAATGGCTTTGTGAACCAAAATGATACCATCCAAGATTTTTCTACCCTCAACAAAACCTAATTGATCCGGGACGATCAAGATGGAGAGAATTGGTTTTAATCTGTTAGATGCAACTTTGGAGATTATTTTTTATATGACATTACATAAATCTATGGGTCTAAACTTACTTGGTGTGCCATCTCCCTCCAATTTAGGGATAAGAGTCAGGAAGGTCGCATTAAAGGCCCTTAGGACTCCCTAAGCTTGTTGGGATTCTTCCACAATTTCCCACACTTTCCGTTTTATTAGATCCCATAAACAGTGGAATAAGTTTGTTGCGGATCCATATGGGCCTAGTGCTTTTCCTAGCATCATTTGGTGCATTTCCTCCTCTACCTCTTGAATATCTATGGTATTTGTCAGCATCTCTCTGAGTGACCACCCTCGGGATGAGATGAGTGATTTTTTTTATATCCTGTTTCATGTTAACTTGGTCCTCCGTCATAAAATTTCTGAAGTGTTGGACCCACTCTTATTCTATCTCCCCTCTAGTCTATGTCTATCCTCCATTAGTCCTCCCCAACTTATGAATATTCGCTTGATGTCTATTTTGAATTACCGTATTGTGAAAGAATTTTGTGTTACGCTCTCCGTCCTAGAGCCATTGGTAGGCTTGAATCATGTTTCCAAAATATTTCTTCCTGACGTTCCCTTGCAACTAGTTGGATGAGCAGGTCTTTCTCCTATTGCCTGAGGTCTTCCTTGTACCCTTCCTCCATGCCTTTTCTTTGAATCCATTCTAGTCTGTTTGTCAATATATTTTTTTTCTTGGAATATGTTCCCAAAGTCTTCTTTGTTCCACGTGTAGATCCTTGCTTTTAGAGCCTTGATTTTTTGCTGGAAATGGTACATCCTAGTTCCCATTGGGGGCACTAGCTCCTGCCACCACTTTCAAACTAGGGCATTGAAATATTTATGCTCCATCCAGAACTACTCAAATATGAATGGCTTCCTGATTGGGTGATATGACCAGTCCTGTTGCAGGCATATCGACCAATGATATGATCCACTCGCTAGAAGGACACTAACCGACGCTTATCCTACTTCTCTGGCAATGTCCTCCGAGACTAGGAACCTGTGATTTATCTTGTCTATTTTAATTGAATCTATAGTAGCTTGCTTAATTTCATTTCTCACATCTTTACACTCTGATCATACTAAGGGTTGGTTCTATTATCGCTCATTTTAGTCAAGGATTCAATAGAGACCTTGTTATTGGACGACGAGAGGGTTGTAGCAAAATTATGGTAGAGCTTTTCTATATTCTCCATACTAGATAAAGGAAACAATACATTTTTTAGATCATGGAGAAAAATGTCAGCTTTATTTTTATCGAAGATCACGTGTTTTTTGCAATGATAGTTTTCCTCCTTGGGATCGCTATGTATGGCAATATTGAGAGTTATAATTTAAAGGTCTATGATGAGAGTTGGGCTCATGGTCATTGAAGATGCTGAAATATATTAATTTATTGTATAGAGGGATATGAGATATAACATAATCTACCACACTACTATCAAGCCCATGGATACAAGTCATCTAGATAGAGTTTGTCCATTTTGTGAGACCGTTGCAAATGATAATATCTTGAGCATTACAAGATTTGACCAACTCACAACCGAATAAATTTTCACCTAGATCTTCAAAACTTATTTTGTACTTATTAGCTACCTCAAGGTCTTTGTCTAACCAAAGAGGATTAGGGTTGAAATAATTGCTTAAAATAATAGCTTGGTTACTGGAAATTCGAGCATTGAAGTCACCCATCAAAAGGATATTGTCTTCCTTCCTTAAACTAGAAGTATTATGTTCTAAACCATTACAAGGACAATTTTAATCTAATTTTTTATTATTATAAAAGTTGGAATTAATAGGGGCAAAATAACATATGGCCATGCAAGTTTTTTCATCATTAATGTATGTGATCTCTAATCAAATAAATTGGTTGTAAGGGTATTTCTTATAAATCCTAACATGTGGGGGTATGTTCTTCTTAATGTAATAGGTTATACCCCCAATGCCTCTACGACATGAACCTTTATTCCATATTGACCATAGGACATATATGTCTATATCAGGGACCTTGGACTCCTCGTGTTCCCAAGTTTCAACAAATAATATAATATCAATTTCCCTCCGGATCCAGCTTAAATTAGGGCCTTTTCTCCATGTATAGCCTCAACAATTTGAGGAGAAGATCTAGAGTGTGTCAAATTTCTATTTATTATTATCCTTTTGGTTTCTATCTCTAATAACAACTTTCTTGTTTATGATTAATGCCCATTTTCCCTCTTTCGTAGCTTCTTTTACCTTTTGGACCTCCTTTCTTAATTCGGCTGATCCTCTAGAATGAGGTCGTCAATTATAAATATCCCCGATCTTTTTAAACTTGATCTCTTACTGAGTATGTTGTATTTTTGTTCGGTAGAGCTAACCTTAACCTGTATTATCCTTTCTTTCTTCTCAATTAATTTTCCCGACATGTTTGCTTCTATGAGTCCGGTAGTTTCAATTTGTAACCTATTGTGAAGTTATGTCTTGACAATGGCTAACATATCCTCTTCTTCCTCCTCTTTTAAACACAAAATTATGAGGTTTAAAGCTCTTTTGTTACACTCATGTTCTAAGGCTATGAGCTTATTCATTTCCTCTTTAATGGGTTTGATATCTATTTTACCTTCTATCTTATTTAGGGTTAGGTTGTGGTTAACTTTTTCCTCACTCTTTAATCGTATCCTTTAACTTAATAATTTCTATTGTATTTGTCTCTTTGTGTTCAGATGTTTTTTTAATTTCCATTGCATGTAGTCTGATCTCCATTATCTCTACCTTGTTCTCCAATTTGTTATCTTATCGTCAATTTGTTTTTGGATCTCTTCTTGAAAAGATGTAAATTTATTATAGAGAATGGCTTTTAACTCTATGTGGAGTTTAGCTTCTCTTTCTTCCCTACGTTTCTATGAGGATTCTATATAATCATAAAGTTTAGCCTCTCCTTCTTCCCTATGTTTCTCTACTGACTCCATAGATTCATAAAGGTTTTGTAGGGTAATTGCGTTAGGTATTCCTTTAACATT
The DNA here is from genome assembly GCA_001517045.1 of Pseudotsuga menziesii. Taxonomy (NCBI): domain Eukaryota; kingdom Viridiplantae; phylum Streptophyta; class Pinopsida; order Pinales; family Pinaceae; genus Pseudotsuga; species Pseudotsuga menziesii. Next base: position 167,015 of record LPNX011233584.1, read on the forward strand.
TTTTGGTAAATACGGTGAATTACTCATATTCACCGCAATTTTTGGTAAATGCAGTGAATTGCTCATATTCAGTGCATTTTTTGGTAAATGTGGTGAACTACTCATATTTTCTTTTTTGGTTGGAGTTGGGGACTTATATTTTTATCACTCTGAGGATATCCATTTGTAGGCGCAAGGCACCCTCACTTTGAGAATCGAACCTAAGCCAATGATGAAAAACTCCCACTCATTTATTGCTTGACTACAACTTGATAATATTTTTAAAAATATATTATTATTATTATTATTAATTTAAATTTGTATTCATTTATAAATCTATATTTATATATGGAAATGAATCCAATTTTTGAAGGGCTTAATTTTATACTTTATATTAGTTCTTTTATACTAAATGATAAAAAAATATACCTCAAAACATTTAATAAGTGTTTTAATAGGTCCAGGTTTAAGATAAATCTGTATTAATTTTGTTTTTAACTTTCATATAAAATTTAAAATTGAAACAATATATGATGATGGTGGTGGTTAATGTCCACTAAGACCAACTTAATCTATTAGACCATAAGAGAAAAGAAAAGAAATTATTTATTTGGCTTGTTGTAAAATTTTATTCCTATGCTGAAAATTTTTAGTGTTCTTAGATCACCATGGTTTTGTCATGCTAGAAGGTTAGAGATGTTTGTATTGTAGCAAATATTATGAAGTTGTGATCTAATATAGGTGTATGCATGACACTCTAAGAGAAAGTGACTTTCATCATCAACGCTCATAGTACCATAGTGACAAATCCTTTTTACCCATGGTGTTTTAGATATTGTCCAACATTATGTTTCACTATGTTTAGGAATTGATAATTTTCATTTTCGTAATGCTCTAATTAGTAAGTTCTCCTCTTTATATAATGTTCCAATCCACTTCCAAACCACTCCCTCTACGAAGATGTAACATTTACAATCACATGTAATATGATGATTATCATTTAATGGGATATTTCCTATTGTATAGTGATTATCAATTAAAAATCATATTTCTTATAGTGTTTATAATTTAATGTGGTATTTCCTACAACTTATTCTACACCTACTATCAAGTTATGTATATGTTTTTATTTATTGGTAACAAAATCAACCCAATTCATTTGAAAATATACTTTTAGGGGCAATTCCTAGTTTTCTTATTCCTATGTATATTATTTTTTGTATGGAGAAAACCTAGCTAATATATATGGTCTAATATAAGGATAGTTTCTAATCCATCAATAAGCATATATATCATCACTAGGCATGTTCTATGGAAAACGAATTTCCAGCTATTGAAAAAGTGAGAATTCCACCCTTAACATTCAAGCTATTATAGCCTGGTTATGTCCAATTCAATGCATATGCATCATTTGTATGTGTGTTTGTGTATCTTGGCTTAAATCAACTCCCTGTGTATTTTGGCTTAAATCAGCTTTAAAAGTAGTGAGAATTCACTTTGTTTCATAATCTAATGTATTGTTATAAATTTTACCAATGGTTGTTTGAAATAGATAATGAAAATGGATAATCAAGTAGATTTAAAATTTGTTTATGGTCGTCAAGTTACATTGAGCCTAAGAACATTGTAGAAAATCGGCTAGTTGCAAAGCTTTTAGTTTCAAATCGAGCCTAAGAACATTGTAGAAAATTAGCTAGTTGCAAAGATTTTAGTTTCAAATCTATATTTTTCAATTTGGGAGGAAGCAATACAATTTGGGAGTGAGCATTAGAATCAATAACAACAAAATCATAAAGGCGTAATTAAAGGAAAACACAGAGATAGAGATCTCATGTAGTGTTGAGCAATATATAAATATATAGAGATATAAATTCCCATGTAGTGTTGAGCAATGTATACATTTTGCAAGCATGTATGTACATATTTTCATTAGTTACCTAGAGATTAAAGGATATTTAGAATCAAGGTGAGAATACTAACTATTGGAGTAATCCAAGAATTAATTGATGCTCAAAATCTACACAAGAGCTTTGTTGCAATAATTGAGTTAGAGAAAATGCTTCAGGAAGTGGTGAGGGTTTATTGGTGTTGCTTAGACTTACAAGTGTCTCTCTCACAACAAGTGGAGCACATAAAACATGCAAGAGGACACATGCTAGGATTGTTGTGCAAGGTATTACACATCATACACATTGTTGTTTGGACTTTAACAACCATTGAGACAATTAAGCTCTTATTATGACTATATTTGATTAAATATCAATTTAAATTATAGATAATGTTACCAAAAATTACATTACCAATCACAAAATAAAAGAGAAAAGATACATATATCATCCCATTATGTTGCAAAACAATCAATTATAAATTAATAAAATTATAATGTTTTTTTAATTTCAATTAAAATACAAATTTTAAAAATAAATCAAGTATTAATAGTATGTATATTTCCACAACCCATCATTTTGATATCTAGATTTCCAAATCTAACTGTGTATAAAATCAAATTTTGACGTTTTGGGAGGACACTACCGAGATTCAGAGATCGTGAGAGCTATGGTAGTGATAGAGAGATTTTGGATCTAGAGTTGAATAAATAGAATATGAATATGGCCATTAAAAGGTGGAGGGTTAGAAAGAGTATATTAATAATGTTATAAATAGGTTAAACATATAATAGTAATAAGTGGTTAAGATTTTATGGAATTTTAGAGAGAGTATTAGGTTAAAGAAAAGATATAAAATCAACATTGGTATTAATGATCTGTTTTAAAATAAAAATAAAAAGATTGAAATTAGTTATTAATAATATTTAAAAATTATTATAATATAATAAATTTGGGTAAGAGAAAAAGGAAAAAAAGAGAATGAATGCATATAAAGAGTAAAAATCAATTATAATTTTAAGGTAATAATGAATTTAAAAATATAAATGGGACTTTTATAGTAATAGAAGATGATGGATAATGAGCTTCCAAGCCTAGCTTAATTTGTATCCATCATCTTTATTAAAATTGTCAGTTTCTTGATTTCAATGGCTTCATTGATAAGACAAGAAGTGTAATAGGGAGCAGAAGCTAAGAAGCAGATTATGTCTTTGAATTGTTATTAATGACTAATTTCATTCTTTTTTATTTTAAAACACATCATTAATACCAATTTTAAAATTATATCTTTTCTTTAACCTATCACTCTCTAAAATTCCATAAAATCTTAACCACTTATTACTATTATATTTTTAACTTATTTATAACATTATTAATATATTCTTTGTAATCCCCTCCTTTTAACGGTCATATTCATATCTTATTTCTTAACGTCGATCCAAAATCTCTCTATCACTATTATAACTCTCATAATCCCTGAAAATAGATAAAATATCCACTCAAAATATCAAAATCTAATTTTATACACAAAATAAAATCCAAAAATCTCATATATCAAAATCAAATACTAATAACCCAAATACAATATACCATTCCTACCAACCCATACAATAAACATACTTTAAGTCACTCGAAATTAAATCCAAAAATCTCAGATATCAAATCAAGTATTAATAGCCCATCAACACTAAATCAACTACAATATACCATTCATACCAACCCATACAATAAACATACTTTAAATCACTGATTAATAATAAATAAATAAAACTCATAGTACATACACATGCCAATCAACTAATAACCTTATCTTGTATCTTGAATTCAATGAAAGAATCTTGCCAAAAGAAATATGTCCTATCATGAGGATTTCAAGGTTCTCTTTAAAATAGGATTAGAAAAAACAAAAACAACTATATCACCAACCGACAAAGCATACTCTCATAACTTTTTCTCTTCCAATCCACCACATCATCCTTATCACAAAAATATGATAGGCCTAAAATGCATACAACCATAGAATAATTGACCAAATTTTATTTAAAATAAAGATTTAAACCATGCACATGCCAATCAACCATTGATCCCATCTTGCATTAAACGAATCTTGTCAAATAATAGACAAAGCTCATTAAAAAACATTGTCCTATTAGGGGATCATGACCCTATCTTGCATTCAATCAATTGGTCAAATAATGCACATACTTGATTTTAAAAAATTGCCCCCATCATGAAAGCATAACGATGTTGTATTTCACATCAAACCATACTCTTGCACCTTTTATCTTCAAATCCACGTCATCATCCTTATCACAAAAAGATATGTTATAAAGTCCATAACACACAACCACGATAGAAACATAACACTATATATCTCGGAATTCTTTGGAATATATAAATATATGAGTTTAAATTTTGGTAAATAAAATAATATAAAAAGTTTAATATATTAAAAAGGATTTAATTTAAAATTATATATTTACGGTGAGAGATGTTTTTATTTGAAATTTGGGGTGGATTATGGCTTATGCTTTTTCATTTACGGATGAGGATGAGACAAGTGTATTATCGAGATTGATTCTATGACAGTCGTTCAAAATTCAAAATAAATAATTATAAAAAAAAAGAAATATAAAAAATAACTAATAACTAACTGATGAATGGATAATTGGTAGCATTTCACGGATTACTCATAGTTGATGAATGGATAACCAACAATTCATGGCAGATAACTAGAAGAATGTGAGATAAAAGAAAAAGAATATAAAAAATAATTGATACTTGATAAATGGATAACAAGAAGAATGTCGGTGATAAGATGTAGCTAGGCATGGATAACTCGTAGTTGAACCATTTAACTAGAAGAATATGAGGAATAAAAAATCATTTTCCATTCCATAACTATCTCTCAACCATTTGATCCCTATCAACGTGGTCTAGCCACAAACTATACAAATGTACTAGTAGGTATGTCTCAATTAGATACTAAAAAGTTGAATAAGTAAAAGGCACCTGAGTGGGCCCAATGGTTAAGAGCTTGTGTTATCTCCAAGGAGGTCACAGGTTCAAAACCGGCGGGGGGTAGGGATGCCTATTTAGCCCGTT
>LPNX011233584.1:172044-335204 GCA_001517045.1 Pseudotsuga menziesii
CTTTATTGCTTGATGTGAAGAACTCTCTTTGTGATATGGGAAGTTCTCATATCCATAATAGTTTATATTAGTTGCTCGGGAATTTTAGGGCTTGTTATACATGTCAACTCTCTCATGTCAATCTCTTGCTTGTGTTCTCCTTACAATTTGGGACTCATTAAAATTGAGGATTTGACAAAAAGAATTAATTGGAAATTGAGCATCTAACCAAGGCACAACATAACTAGTTTATGGAGGGAATTTGTAATGTTTCACTAATAGGTAGAATGAAATAAAGGACCATAGGAATCTACACCTGGAAATGATTTTCCCCGTCCACAATAAAGTGTGATTTAGGCATTGTTATATTGATGGCTTAAATCCAACCTCTTGGGTTCTAGTATCTTTGCATGTTTACTCCTTTGGGAAAGATGAGAGGAATCACACTTTTTGGTAATTTTTTCACTTTGACGTCATTGGAAAATAATTATTGTTGCTATAATATCCATTAATCTCCATTAATTTTCTTGGATGTTGAGTTGTTGTTTCTACTCAAGGTTGTTGGACAAAGTTATTCAATAGAATAAGTTAGGGTTGAAATTTGTTGAGTTGTGTGGGAACAATAGTTAGTGGGTAAATAGTTAGTGGGTGGTGGATGAAGTTGTAGCGGGGAGGTGTGTGTGAACATTAGTGTCTCTTCATGGTTGATATGTTTTAGGTTTCAGACACTGTGAAAAAATTCCTACAGTCTACAAGCTCTTGTATTGCAAAACATTGATGTACTTTTGATTTCTGCATGTGGGTGTTTGGGTATATATTTTCTTATAAACCATTGGGATTTAATGATTTTTTCCAATGTTGAGTTATTGCTTCTACCGAGTGTAGGTGATTTATCTAGTATGCTATGATAAGCAAATTTGTTTAGGGCATGAAGCCAATCTTTGGACCTTTGTGGAAAATTGGAACATTATTTATAGTAATGCCTCTTTGTTTGTCAACTTGTAAGTGGTTATTTGATCACTTGCTTCATTGTGCTTTTGACAATTGATTTCAAATCCTTGTTTTCTTGTACCAAATCCAAGTTTATCTTACAACTATATGGAAATTGGTGTCTCTTAATACCTAATCTATTTTAGGTTTTAAAAACTACTCGAGTTAGGGAAAAATATGTGTTGGTATAGGTTTTGTACTACAAAGCATTTAATTAGTGAGTCAACGTGAGCAATTTCATTCTTCTCCTATTTATTACACTTTTATATAGTGCATTCCTAAATTTCTTTGCATTGAAATGCATTGATCTAGTTGTGGTTTGCAAATGTGTATGATTATGTTTTGTTGTTTCTATAGGTCTCATCAGTTTTTTATTGCTTTGGAACAAGGTTTTTACAATGTGATGCTCTATAATGAAAACATGGTATGTCAAAAGTTTCTTTTTAATTAATAGTGTTGGTGTTCAAGGTCTTGGTCGAGCCTTGAAATATATAATAGATGTACATTCTTTTATTTGTGTTATGGTTTCCTCTCCAATGATTTTTTATCCTAAAGAATAACATATGTGCCTTGATTTGAAAATATTGTTATATTGTTTCCATATAGTTTATAGGAATTTACATTTGCATGTGTAAATTGAATTTATATTGGATGATTTTTTCTTACAAATATTTTTTCTCTTTTATATGGTGTGTGTGCATCCTTGCCCTTGCATTGAAGTGCATCATTTTTGTTGTGATCAATTTTCCATGTATATGATTCTTTTTAGTTCGTTTTGTATTATCATCATTTTTTTTCACTCTAGCTAGATACCTTTGGTTTTGTATTTATTTATTTTTGTCTTTTTCCTATACCCACACTCATCCCCTAGGGATGGGTTTTGAAATGAAAGGCTCTATCATGATGACATGGTATGTCATAAGTTTCTTTTAACTAATATTTTTGGAGTTTAGGGTATGTGTCGAGCCCTAAAAAATCTAATAGAGTGTACATGCCTTTTTGGTACTAGCCACCTCTCCTTCGACGTTTTTTATCTTATAACATAAGGTTTGCAAAAACAAAATCCATGTTGTGTTTATAGAAATTTACATTTATAGGTGGAAATTGAAAATATGGAATGAAACATTGGTTGAATTGCATGTATGCAAGAGTTCTTCACTCAATGAAACTATGCCATAGCGCCTTAGTTCATGGGATATTAAAGAATACCCCTAATTTCACTAGATATTGATAAATACCTCCCAAAGTCCATTTGTTGACCCCCTCCCTCCCCACCCTCAATACATAGTTCCAATTTAAAAAATCCTATTTTTATGAGACATTCCTTATTTTTACTAGATACCCCTTTTTATACCCACCAATACCTATAAACCCCCATACCCTACTCCCCTCCCCCCTTAAAACCGCCTTTATGAATGGGTGTGGTAATATATTGGTCAGCAAGGCAAATCCATTGTGCATGTATGTTAATGGTAATGGGGGTATGATGGAGGTAAAGACATTTATTATCTTTTGGTTGTATTTTCCATTCCTGAACAGATGAAAATATTCATTCCTATCTCACTGCCATTATTTCCAAGCAATAAAATTTACCCATAGGTTAAGGTTGTGTTTGCATCTGTATCCACTAAAACTAAATTATCATGTGATATAAATTACAACGTGCTTTTATGGCATCTCCTTAGCATTTTAACAAGAGTATTACCCCTTCAATTATATTTTTATGATGTTCATGTCAAGTCACCCAAAAATGTGATTGTTTCTTATAGCCTAGTCCCTCCAAGGCCATCATAAGAGGATCACTGTTAGTGCATATGAACCTTATACCTCACCTCCAAGCTTATATTTTCCAAAACCATGGTAAAACTAGTAAAAATTTACCTCTTTGCTCTTCCATTGATTTTAATCTTTGTCGCCTTCAACAACCCACTTACCATAACATATGACCAAACCTCATACCCTTAACCTCATCGCAATATCAAAAGGCATTTCACCTCTCGGTTGTATTGTTTTATACACAAAAAGAAAAACATTAACACAGAGCCAAAGTAGTTAGTCTTAACTATATTTAACTCACCTCTAGCTTGGCAACCTCTGTCAATTCTCTTTACTACTAAAACATTTAGCACTCGACACATTCTTCCATTCATTACATATAACGAAAAGTGCATGTATCATGTCGCTCTAATACTTGAGCGCCCAACCCGATGACACTTGGTTCCTGAATATTTTATAAGCATATGACTATGCCTTTAGCCACTCAAACCCTCGTCATAATTCAATAAAACGCCTTACCATGATGCCCTCCCTTTGCACATGACTAAGACTCAATAACCCGGGGTCTATCGCTGTCTACAAAACAGATTCAGAGTACCTTCAGTCTAACTACGATATCAGGCCATCACCGTTGATCAAATTAATATTCTACAGGAACCGTCGATCACCCTGGTTCTCTGTCTGCATTTTCACCAAACGAATTTTCCAGCAATTCATTGACAGAGTAAATTCTTAAATGAAGAAATTTTCCACGCATTCTCTCTGTATCCAAAACGCAGACCTATCTGCAGTTCTTGACTAATTAAATAGTCATCCTACATCGTCGATCTAGCTCCATGATGCACAACATCTATTAATCGACTTTGTGCAGACTTTTATTCCATCTCCGCGCATAAGAAAACCAAATATGCTTACGATTCTTGCTACATATCTATAAATTCCATCAATTACTTCGAATTTCAATTCATATCATCACATTATATGAATATAACAAGAAATTCAGTTAATGAGATCTGGAAAAATACAGTCAACATCCTCTGCTCACAATTGATGCATATAAACTGTGAAATCATTGTATAAAAAACAATAATTACATCTAAATAACTGTAAATTTATTAATCGAGCACCAACATTCGATTTATAAGAAACTAACGAACCCCTTTCAAGCTTCAATTCCCAATTAGATCTTTACAACCAGAAAGATAAGTTTCTATGCATACTCTAGGAGATTGACTCCGAGCTTTCCCTGATTTAACCTCCAAGATTTCTCGAGATAACTCTGAAAAGCTCTGATGAGATAACCAACAGCTGCCCTACTAGATGATTGGAATTTGCATTAAAGATCCTACATAGAAGGAACAAATTCCTTATTGAACTCAACTAACTCTATGACTCACTGACAGATCACTAACTAATTGCCAACATTTAGGAAATGTTCTAACTGCTCAACCTAACCTATCCATTACATTTGGAAGAGGATCTAGTATCCTTATCCACCTTATTCAACATCTTTTAACAAAATAAAGCAGATTACAAATATGTGAGACCCTAAGTCTCCATGACCTACCGAAGTCATAAATGACTTCACTTAGGCAGTCTATGCTCCTGCATCAGAATCCCTAGCTTGAAACTCTTCATGGGCTCCTTTCCATGAAATCCCTTCGTGTTGTTTTTCTGTACGATTGCAGCAGAGACCCAAGATATAAACCTGGCCAGTGTTCTCATTTTGAACAGTCCCTTCAGCCATGTTTTCCAGCATTGTACTTGGAACAAGTCCTTTGGTTCTTCCCTCATATATTCAGACTTCTTTGAACATTCAAAATCCTCTTTCCTCTGACCTGCAATCAAATTGTCATCGGGTTCTTCTTTATCTGCATATAAAAAATTCAAATTTCTTTTTACAACAACAAACAAAAGACTTATTAGCATAACGATGCCTGATATCCAATAATTAACTACTTGAATTCTTTGGCCTTCCTCCCTTTTGCTTGTTACTGTCACATCACCAGCCTTGATAATTTCAGTAACTATACACCTTCCATCATCATTAATAACTTCATATTGTGCTTCCTCCATCAATGCCATGCTTGCATTGGACATTTCTTGTTGATCTGTTATATCCTTCAACTGATCACTACACATTATGTTAGTCATTTCAATCTCATAATCTTTCACTTGTGAAATTACTCTTACCTCTACTTCAACATTCCAATCGTTCACAATCTTCTTGTCAGTCATTATCATCAATTGATTACTGACCTCTTCTTGCTTACCTTTGAATGGATGAAGACTATGTCTCTTTCCATTCATTTCAAAGGAATAGACATTCCTCTTTACCTCATGCACTACTTCTCTATCAAACTACCAAGGCCTACCTAAAAAAACATGACAAGCATCCATCTCTATAATGTCACATCTTACCTCATCCCGATAAATTCCAATATGAAATTTTACTTGGCATTGTTCACTCACAAGAACTTGATGACCTTTCTGCAGCCATGCAACCCTGTAGGGTTATGGATGGCTACATTCTCTGGACAGTCCCATGACATGTGACCTAGCTGTCCACATGTGTAACACCTCACTGGCCCACCTCTTACTCTGCGTCTTCCTCTTGAAGCATTTCTTCCACCTCTGTTCTCATTATTTATATCAGGATGTACTTGCTGGTTTGAACTGCAAGCTTCACCTTTCTGTTGTTGTTCCTTCCCTCCAAAGCCTCTTACCTTTGCTTTCTGACTCTGCTTCCTCATCAACTTCTCTTCAGCCTTCATAGAAATCTGATATGCTTCTTCAACAGACTTTAATGATAACAAACTCAATTCATCTTGTATATCAAATCTTAAAAAATTAACATACCTAGATACCCTCTCAGGTGTATCCTCTATATGTCCATATCTAATATTTACCTTATAAAATTTCTCAGTATACTCCATAATTGGCATTGATTTCTGCTTAAGGTTTTGCATTTGCCTAAACAAAATCAACTTATAATCTTGAGGAATAAATTTACCTCTCAACTTAGTTGTCATTCTGCTCCAGCTAGTGATCTTGGCTTTGTGTTTCAAGATCCTCTCCTCTTGCACACCATCCCACCACAAGGATTCATGCCCTCTTAGCCTTGTGGCAGGAAATCTAACTTGCACGTCCTCCTTAGCTTCAAAAAAATCGAAGTGTTTGTTCATAGCATTGATCCAGTGAATCAGTTCCCCTGGATTCAAGATCCGACCATAGAATGGCACATCATCTCTTGAACTAGAACCTGCACCAAAGATAGATCTCAACATTCTTACCTCAGGAGTTTCAGTATTTGTCTCCTTCTCCTCTTGGTATGGCTCTAATACCAAAATTGATAGCGTAGTCCCTCCAAGGCCATCATAAGAGGATCACTGTTACTGCATATGAACCTTATATACCACCTCCAATCTTATATTTTCCAAAACCATGGTAAAACTAGTAAAAATTTACGCCTTTGCTCTTCCTTTGTGTAGGTTGGAAAGTCACGAATGGACGTATATAAGTCTGACCATTGTAAATGTATCATATCTATTCTATCATCAATTTATATATTATTATGGCTTATTTAATATTCCAAGTCTTTTGGTAATATTAGTTGTGTAAGTGAATAATTATTCTCTTCAAGTGGTATCAGAGCCATCCCTTTTCACATTTGTGCTCATTCTGGCTTTTACCAAAATTTTATATTTTATCTGAGTAATTTCAGAGTTTCTCTGTACACTTGGTCTTTGACCAGTCTTGGCTTTTGGCCATTTCCAAATTTCAAATTGACAATATATATAAAAATTATTATAAGAAATAAAATTCTTTGAAGAAATATCCGCTGCAAATCTGAAGAACACTGTTGCAAATTTGAATTGAGGAAATAAATAGATAAATCGAAATCCAGGCTGCATCATCCTCCACATCCCATCTCCCTCTAGCTGCTGCTCCACCTCCCTTCACCGCCACTCCATTCTCCCTTCCACGCACTCCTTCCACCCTTGCGCGCTCCTCCCATCCCTGCGCGTCCACCCTTCACTTCTGCACACCCCCAGTTGCTGCTTCCCATCCTTCTCCGTCGTCCTCCACCTTCCTACCACCCCTCCATACGCCAACACATCCCCTCTCAGCGCTGAGCTTGTGTATACATTCACGATAACTAATTTATCACAGCAAGCCATGAATACCGGAGTGAGCTAGCTCGGGAGCAATCCTCCCTCCATCCGACGGAGGAGGAGCAAAGTCAACGCTAACTTTGCTCCTCCTCCGTCCAATGAGGAAGGATTGCTCCCGAGCTAGCTTACTCCCATGAATACCAACCCAAAGTGACAATAGAACACGACAGCAAAGAAGGCGGTTATAATAATCTGCTGCTGCTCCTGCGTCTTAGCGTTTAGCGTTTCTTATTGCTGGAAACCACGTGATATACCAAGGGAGGTGGGACGCAGCGGCCCGTATTCCGAACGCTGTCAAATTCAGAAAGGAAAGGAAAAAATCCGCTTCACTTCCTCGTGAAGGTCTTGTTGCGGTCACCCAGAAAAGAGGTTTGCTTCAGACCAATCGTGATCGTCCACAACCATCTGACATTCCGTGAAGGATTTTTAATAATCCATCATGAAGGTTTTATTTTAATTATTAAAACAAAGATATTAAGTTTGGGAGCTATAATAAAAGAGAGCGATAACACGTCATAAAAGAGATCTATATTAAAAAGAAAAGTGAACCTCACTTTATGATAAAGGATTATCATAACAAATAGTAAATATTTGGGAATTAAAGAAGTATTATATTTTAATACTTTAAGTTTTAAAGTTTATAAAAGGAGTTATTGGAGTTTTAAGGAAAATTGTATTAAAGATTTATTCACCGTTGCTATTAAATTATAAATAGAAAAAGTGGATAATAAAAAATATATCAAGTATTTAAAAAAAAAGATTATAATATATATAATCAAGTCAAAAGAGATATATAAAAAAAACAATAATAATATTAATTAAATAATTAATATTTATTATTTAAAAAAAAAAAGATCTTCTATCATTGAAGAAGCGAAAGAAAAAAAGTTATTTAACCTATATTATAATATATATATAAGTCAAAGAAGTCAAGTCAACAAGACCGTCTATCATCGAAAAAAAAACCAAAATCAAGGAAGATCAATAGTCGACGAAGAGTCAAAACGTCAAAGGAAGACTCGTCAAGAAATTGATTGCCATCTATCATTAAAGAAGTAAGAGACCATGGAATTGGGTCTGCAAGCACAAATAGAGGAATTAGAAGCCAAATTAAAGCGCTATCGAAGAGACAATGAAGAATTACGGGACATAAATACGAAATTGGAAATGTTGATTAAATTACATAAGATGCAAAAAGAGCACAAGGAACAAATAATTTCCGACCAGAACAATCATATAGAAAAATTGTCGGCCCAAATTAAGAAATTAAAAGACGAAAGTGATTTCAATCACAGACTAACAAATCAAGATATAAAGAAAGAAATAAGTGATTACGAAGTAAAAACAATACGCTTGAACGAAATCGTTAACAACAAGGATGAAGAACTGACGCACATACGACATAAATTAACAGATCAAGAATTAGTGGTTGACCGGTATCGACAACAGATAAAAGTTATTCAACAACAAAATAGCGACTCTAAAAAAGAACAGAAGCTACAGATCGCAAAGAGTAATAAAATAATATCCAACAATTATGAAGAAATTTTCAGATTAAGAAATCACAACAAAACCCTAATTACAAAAATCAAAAAAATGAAAAACAACAGTAAGAGGGAACAATCCGGTGAAGACCTCGAAGGAAAATTACTAGAAAAGCAAGAAGAAAACCAGTGTTTAAATAATAGTAATCAGGAACTACATAACCAAATCAAGGAGCTAGAAAAAAAAAATCGCAAGAAGAAGGAATCGAAAAGATTCAGAGTTGTAACAATCTACTAGATAACCAAGAAGCACAAATCGAGGAAGTGAAGAAAGTCTTCGTCGCAATCCAAAAGAAAGAAGAATAAACAACACCTACACCTTACAGACATCCTAATTATAATCGTCATTTTGACCAATGACAAGGTCAAAATGAATATTCACAGAAGACTTATGTGGACATGCGAAAATATCGACATACCAAGCAACAATTGAGACGAATTGTCCCACAAAAATATCTCAGAGCTCTGATAAAAATAGATATGGAATGGACCACAGCAGATACGATGTGACAATTCTCCTGGGGAATCCGTAATTCCTATCAGCTCATCTCCTCAAATGTCGCAAATACAAAATGGAAAGAATTCCGAGATGACAGATTAAAATAAATTAGACATTAATGTCAAATACATCTTTGAGGACAAAGATTCCCTTAAGGGGAAGGAAATGTAACGAACATAAAATATATAAATATTAAAAATAATATTAATAGATGATTATTAATTATTAATTAATATAATTATCAAAGAGTCATGACTATAGGTTGGAAAGTCACGAATGGACATATATAAGTCTGACCATTGTAAATGTATCATATCTATTCTATCATCAATTTATATATTATTATGGCTTATTTAATATTCCAAGTCTTTTGGTAATATTAGTTGTGTAAGTGAATAATTATTCGCTTCACTTTGCTTTTAATCTTTGTCGCCTTCAACAACCCACTTATCATAGCATATGTCCAAACCTCATAACCTTAACCTCATCGCAATATCAAAAGGCATTTCACCTCTCGACTGTATTGTTTTATACACAAAACAAAATACATTAACACATAGCCAAAGTAGTTAGTCTTAACTATGTTTAACTCTCATCTAGCTTGACAACCTCTGCCAATTCTCTTTACTACTAAAACCTTTAGCACTCAACGCATTCTTCCATTCATTACATATAACCAAAAGTGCATGTATCCTGTCGCTCTAATACTTGAGCACCCAACCTGATGGCACTTGGTCCTTGAAGATTTTATAAGCATATGACTATGCCTTTAGCCACTAAAACCCTCGTCATAATTCAATAAAATGCCTTACCATGATTCCCTCCCTTTGCACATGACTAAGACTCCATAACCCAGGGTCTATCACACTCCACAAAAGCAATTTAGAGTACCTTCAGCTCGACTACGATATCAGGCCATCACTGTTAATCAAATTTAATATTCTATAGGAACCGTCGATCACCCTGGTTCTCTGTCTGTGTTTTCACCACACAGATTTTCTAGCAATTCATTGACAGAGTAAATTCTTAAATGAAGAAATTTTCCATGCATTCTCTCTGCATCCAAAACGCAGACCTGTCTGTAGTTGTTGACTAATTAAATAGTCATCCTACGCCGTCAATCTAGCTCCACGATGCACACCATCCATTAATCGACTTTGTGTAGGCCTTTATTCCATCTCTGCGCATAAGAAAACCAATTCTGCTTGTGATTCTTGTTACATATCTATAAATTCCATCAATTACTTTGAATTTCAATTCATATGATCACATTATATGAATATAACAAGAAATTCAGTTAATGAGATATGGAAAATACAGTCAACATCCTCTACTCACAATTGATGCATATAAACTGTGAAATCACTGTATAAAAAACAATAATCATCATCTAAATAATTGTAAATTTCTCAATCAAGCACCAACATTCGATTTAAAAGAAACTAACGAATCCCTTTCAAGCTTGAATTCCCAATTAGATCTTTACAACCAAAAAGATAAGTCTCTGTGCATACTCTAGGAGATTGACTCCGATCTTTCCATTATCTAACCTCCAAGATTTCTCGAACTAACTCTGAAACGCTATGATGAGCTAACTAACAACTGCGCTACTAGATGATTGGAATTTGCATTAAATAAATATTCAGTTCTGTTTCTTGATCCTACATAGAAGGAACAAATTCCTTATTGAACTCAACTAACTCTATGACTCACTAACTAATCACTAACATTTAGGAAATGTTCTAATTGCTCAACCTAACCTATCGATTACATTTGGAAGAGGATCTAGTATCCTTATCCACCTTATTCAACAGCTTTTAATAAAATAAAGTAGATTACAAATATGTGAGACCCTAAGTCTCCTTGACCTAGTGAAGTCATAAATGACTTCACTTAGGTAGTCTATGCTCCTGCATCAATTTCCTATGACTCAGTTAGCCTCACTGTATTTTATTTTTTTTCAAGGCAATTTCAATCTAGTTAGTATAGATTTGCAATTTGAAAATTGCCAATGATATTTATAATATCCTCTTTCCATTTAGGAAACAATATAATCTTGACTTTGACTACAAAGTCCCATTAATTTTTTGACTAAAATTTGAAAGTCTAGGAGTGTAAATACCTATATGGTTACAACAATATGTTCGTTTATAGTACATTCTACATTATCATTATCCACGAGTTATGCAAAGGAGATTTGATAACCAAAATTTTAGTATTGTATTATCTTCCCTTCTTGATGGAAGTTATTTGTTTTATGGCCCATAGTAATCTAATTCTAGTTTGGTAATTAGGGTTTCGAAGGTTGGTGAATGACTATATATCATATTGTAAAATGTTGAATTAATACAATGAAAAAGAAACAAAGAGAACAATGAATCTCTAAGTTCATCTGGTTTTTCTCTCCGGGGTTTGCAGGGTAAATCTATGTGTACAATATGTGAATGTTATTGTTTCCTTTCTGTTTTTCTTAAGAATCATATATGCGTGATTACACTTTAACAAGTTTAGAACTTTCAACAACTACAATCTATTTTAACAAATTAATGAACCTCACTTATATGGCTTCGAGCCCTTAAGAAGAACGATTTTGGGATGTTAATGTTTGTTGTGTTTTTTTTAACTAAAACATGTAAGTACTTACTTTTTTATTCTATCCTCAATTGCTTGTGTTTCAACCTATACTCTTGTCATTACAAGGAAATTTTAGAATTTGTTGGCAATGTAATATAGAACTCATGTCTTTAAACCTAATATTATAACAACAATTGTAATTTCTCATGCAACCCTCTCTTTAGTCCATTGTGCGTGTTTAGCCTCTAAAATTTGCATTTTCTTATTAATATAAATAGTTCAATTCATTATTTTAATAATCAATACAAAATATACAAATCATGATTAAACCTTATGCCTTTGGAATGTTACTAGTAATACTTTCTCTTTGTATTAGGCCTTGGACATGCCTTTTAGTCTTCCCAGTGAAAAAAAATTCCCAGAAGAAAGATAAGTTTAGGATCTCAAATTGGAGTTTCTTGTAAGTAGTTACTATGGAGAATTTGGAAGACTCATCTTACTATCTCTTTTAAATTCTTATCTCCTTTTTCCAACTTTTTTGGGGCACTCATGAACAAAGTATTATACTTATTTATACTTCCATTTGTTGCATCATTTACCTTGTACAACCACTTGGGATCAATCACTAACTTCCCCACTAGTCCTGACATAATATCCCAAACATAATTCTTTATTGTGGAGTTGTACTTCTTCACCATGGCATCTTGCCATACGTACTCACTTGTTGCCTCCTCATTAGAAGGCTCTACATCAATGATAGAAGACATCAATGAAACATAATTAAAAAAAAATTGGAGGATGACTCACCAAAAAGGACATCTTCGGAGCTCGGCCAACATGCTCTTGTGTATCCTTCAATGTCTAGGTAAGTCGCCTAGATTCCTAGATGAACTAGAAGGTATTGATGCATTGATTCTACCTCTGAAACCTTGCTGATTTGATTTGGAATTTCAAATTTATCCATATCATTAACATTTGGTTAGTAAGGATTTCTCCCTTCTCCACCTTTCTTGAAGGTTCCAAAATCCTTGAGTACCATGCATTGTTATTAAAGTAAATCCTTCTCCTTAAACAATGATTGGTCAAGCAAACGAGTTTACGTTGCCATAGTTACTAGCATACAAATTATGAATTATTAAAATCATGATATTATGAAAAAATCATGAACTATGTGCAGAGGTGATTGCTAATATTAAAATAAACTATTTACAACTAATAATCCTTGGAATCCCAACATAGGGACTTCATGGCCAACCTATGATAGAACCGTAGAGGGAAGTGGGATAGATAGAATGATTGTTTAGGAGAGAAGGGGATACCATTACTTGGGTTGTGCATGTTTAGGGGAAAGAGGGATGGTGGATTGGGATTGTTGTAGTGGAAACTAAATTCATAATTCTAGGAATCAAGATAATGAGAATAAATCGAGCCAACATATATTATTCCACCCTAATGGATTTGTAGCCTCAACTTGAGGGTGGTATTTGTCACAAAGAGAAAAGGTGTATCAAAGATTCAATGGTTGGGTGGAACAACCTTCTTCTATGATCAGTTGGTGAAGACTTTCTAGAGATAAGTCACTCATGATTTGCTTATGAAGATTTGATTTTATGGTTGTTCATGCTATGGATTTTATTATTTTCTAATTTGGTCAGTTATGAATGTATGTATTACTTTTATATTATACTTATGAGTTCATAAATTAATTGAATGCGTTGTTAAATTATGCTTCCATAACACTACATTGGCATGCATGCATTTTGTAGTCAGTTTATGGAGCTGTCTAACTAGGGGACTTTTTGACTTTTAGGCTGATTTTTGTCGGAATCCAGTGAATTTAGTCTACAAAATATGTAATTTCTGTTGTTTGTTGGCCAATTTTAAGCTCTAAATTGAAATAAGGTGACAGGAAAACCCCCAAACACCCACACTTGGTAAGTACTAGCAATGTTTTTGAATGTTTTGAAAATTCCATGAAGATTCATGGCAAAAAACTGATAAAAACCAGCCGAAAAAAAGGGTCAAAAAGTCCCCTCTTTAGACAACTCGGTCAGTTTATTATTAGAGCATTGAAGTGGTAAATGGTATTTGATTGAGAAATTGGCTATGGAGTATCTCGTGACCTCAATAGTGTACATAGGATACTAAGTACATTACACAACTAATTGATGGTATATGGTTTGGGGTGTAACATTGTTGAAAGCTTCAGCTTCTTGACAATATCTATTGAGATCAAGTTCTTCTTAATGCCATTATAAAATGAAATGTAGTTGAGTTCGTAGTTGAGTTCCCTTCACCCACATTTGTGTGTGAAAGAGGCACTCACCTTCCTTATGTTCTTTTGGTTCCTTTAGCTATATATTTGTGGTAGGGTTGGTAATATTGTGTTCCACATCGATGTTTTCCACTATTTGGATCATAATCAAAGTCATATACATGATCAAAGTTTGAAGCGTTTATCTTTCCCAACAATGATTGTTTGGAATGACATTCATTGGTGTTGTGCCAATGGATTTTTTGGATCTCACACCACTTTGTAGTGCCCTTCTTCGACTTCCTAATACTCTATTTTGCATGCAACTTGCACTAGTTGTCCTATCATTACTATATCCTTGCTTTATCCTTTGTTCTACCAATTAAGGTCGCCTTTACCATTCTTTTGATGTGGTTGATTCACAAACCCAAAATTTTTGTTATTGTTTAGCTGAAACTGTTGTTTGATCTTGACGACATACCAATAAGCAACTCCTAGTGAAGAGATGTTCAAAAACTATATTTATGTTTTGTCTGGGTCATTGTAGTATTTTAGAACCAAGTGCCACTTTAAGTCTTTGATACACAACTTTGAATGTAAGGTATTATTGTACTTTAACAACACCTAGTTCTTTCTCTTTGTGCAAACTTATCCATCTAATGTATTTGTCATTTTAGTTTCCAACATGGTAGAATTTTTTCTTCCGGGTATCAACAAAAGGAGCCCATGTGGGTTATGGCCAAAGGTAGTGACACTGGTATGGAATTGGCAAAGGCACGAGTCGACATAGATTAGTGACCAGACAACACAAGCGTGAGAGGAACCATACATTGGTACAAGGCTTATCATGAGAAAGAGAGGCGATGTACGTTAACATGGACCTAACCCAAATACTTCAAATTCATCTTCTTCATGTTACACATAGTAAATGTCCGACTGATCTTTGATGTGGAGAATGGAATTGAGGAACATGAAGGTGATGTTCTTATTGTAAGCGATTTTTTGAAGAGTAATAACTCTCTAATAGACTTAGACCATTTCATCTTGAAAGCATGTACATATATCTTGCTCTCGATAAAATGAATGTCAAAGTTAACATGTAACTTTAAGGATCATAAGACTTGTCAAAGGTGCCTCCATCGTCGTTGGGAGTCGTCGAAGGATTTGGGTGAAATTATCCATTTTCTTAGGGTATCTATGGCCTGAGGTCTTCCTCAAGCAACATCTTGATAGGATCTCCTAATATGTCCTCTTCTTTTTGCTTGCTATGGGAGGCTACTTGGGTAGGAAGGGAAGCATTAACTAGGATCAATTAGTTTAAGGCCCAACCCCTTGTACCTACACAGTGTTGGGGACATGCATGAAAAACAACAAAAAGCAAATTGTTGTTATACCACTAATTTGAATTATGTTGAGAACGAAATGAAGATAGCAATAACAAATGAAAAACACAAAGATATTGCAAAGAGTATAATAATATAGGGAAATCCAAATTCTATTAATGAATGAAATAACAAAAAACACTACAATATGCATTGCAATACAGATTAGCTATAATGGTGGTAACTTATCTCTAAGAAGAAATGGTGGTAGCTTATCTTTAAAAAGAGATGTGTTAGCTACATTTATTTACAAAAATCCCATTACAAGAAGGAAAACCTTACTTTTAATGTAATGTATAAAATTCTATAAAGCAAAAACCATAAGATCCAAAATCCTTACCTTAGGAAATGAGGTGACAAATAGAATGTGAACCTCAAGGAACCTATTTGATACATCAACTTCCCAAGGTTGCAACGTTCACACGTGGACTCCAATTGCCGCATTTCTTGTACCATTGCAAAGCTTATTTCAAGTTCAATGTGTTTGGTTGACCTAGTTATTAAATATTGTCATGCCATGTCAACCACAAAAAGATACATGGGAAGTGATCGAAAAATGCACCAAAAGTTTTAGAATTACAACGCTGCACTATAAGACTATTTATAAGACATTAACAATTACATACGTTGCTTCCGAATTTAGGAAAAAACAATTACTTCCGAATTTAGCAAAAAGCAAAATTACATACGTTACTTTTTAAAAGAATTGCAAACATTTTCAAAAATAAAATCATATCAACTTTGTTTCTATGTGCTTCATTTTATATCAAAGGTAAAAGTGTGAAGTAACATCATAAAAGATGTATGCTGACTACCTTATATTGGTCAGATTACCTAGCTTTAAACGTAACATTTATGAAATTAATTTCAATTTTTTATTATTTCAATATATTCAAAAGATGCGCAATATTGATATTTGAGTTGTAGACCATATCGTATGATAATCAATAAATTATGAATTTGCTCAACCTCTAGCCCACGGTGTCAATAATGCATAAGTGTGCGGCGTGCCACTAGTATCAAAACGCACATGTTTATAGCGTTCTCTTTAGCAGTATTAAGTTACAACTAAGTGAGTTTATCATATATCATATCTGATCACTGCATTGTAATTTAACTGGGGACACCCACAATTTACAACCACATATTACTATTTGAACTTTGAATTCTACATTATCATATATCATATCTGATCACTGCATTGTAATTTAACTGGGGACACCCACAATTTACAACCACATATTACTATTTCAACTTGCAAGAACTTTGAATTCTACAATGGGGAACATGTAATATTTGTATTACATGTTGTCGTCACCGTTATCTTGTGCACCATTTCGAAAATTGTTGCTGTGAGCAAATTCAGTCATGTTCGCAGAGGCCTTGATCATGAAACCATTTGGATGAATATGTGAGTCACCATCACCATCATAATACACATAAGCACCTCCACCGTGGCGAGTCACATCCATGCCAGCCATCTCATCAACTGCAGAGACTCTGAGAAGATTGAACCTATGCAAAACATAGAACACAGGTGCCATAGTTGCAGTAACCCATCCTACAGTTACGAGAATTTGTATGATATGGGCCGCAAGAAGCCTTCCACCTCCACCCATGAACAACCCATAAGGCCTCGAGGACATTCCGCTAGGCGGTAGACCATACGCTTGCAAAACATATTTTTCTTTGGCAAAGAGTGCAGTAAAGATGATACCCCAAGCCCCGCAACCACCATGGAGTTGTGCGGCCTCCAGAGGATCATCATATCTCATCTTGGCTGCCAAGATGTTGAAGCCTATCAACACCCACGCTGAGACAAACCCGCACAGAATAGCGGCCCATGGATCCACCAAGGAGCAACCCCCTGTGATTGCGGCAAACCCACCGAGCAATCCATTGCACACGTCCATAACGTTCCAGTGCCCTGTTAGGAGCCTTCGCCCAAATAAAGTTGTCAACGCCGCAGAACACCCGGCCAGGGTGGTCGTGACAGCGGTCCTGCCAATTGCCGTCCATTGGCCATCCACGTAACCACCCCCACCCGCACCATACGGCACCAAGATCTTGGCAAATGACCCGGGATTGAACCCGTACCACCCAAACCACAACAGAAAGGTGCCCATGACCACCAACGTGGCACTGTGGCCCCTTATACCTGTAGGGTTTCCCTGCTTGTCATACCGACCTATCCTCGGCCCTTCAATAAGCGCTCCCCATAAGCCCGCGATTCCACCGACCATGTGAACAACCCCGCTGCCCGCGAAGTCATAGACTCCGCTCCCAAAAAGTAAACCGCTAGCTTTCGAAGCGCTGAGCCAGCCGTCGGGCGACCACACCCAATGTGAAACTACAGGGTAGACGAATCCCGTGAGAATCGAACTGTAGATCAGATACGCCACGAACTGCGTGCGCTCCGCTATAGAGCCGCTCGTGATGCCTGCGGCCGCGATGGCGAATGCCCACTGGTACAGAAAATATGCATAATCGTACTGGTATTCCTCGTTTGGTACCTCAGTCAGCCCGAAGAAGTAATGTCCGATGAAGCCGTTGGAGTGCTGGCCTCTTCCGAAGGCGAACGCGAAGCCGAAGAGATAGTAGAAGATGCCGCCCGCGGCCGCGTCGAGAACGTTCGTAAGCATGATGTTCACGGTGTTCTTGGCCCGCACGGAACCCGCGCACAGCATGGCAAACCCTAGCTGCATGGAGAAGACGAGGAAAGCCGAGAAGAGCAGGTACGTGCTGTCCACTGCGCGGGTTGTGGCCGAGAGATGGTCTGAAACAGCCTGCAGCTTGTTGCAGAAGAAGTCGCCCGCTGTGCCGTTCAAGAGGCTCTGAAGCGTCGCCAGCTCGGGCGCCGAGCAGCCGTAGTCGAAGTTAGACATGGCGGCCGGGAGGGGGTTCCAACCCGCGACGGCGAGTTCAAGCCGGACGAGATTCGAACAGGGAGAAGTGAAATACAAGATTTAAAGAAACTGAAATCGAACCTGTAAACAAGCTTTAAATTAACGGCATTCGATGCGGCAGAAATAAAAGTCAGGCCTAGAACATATGGAATCCGAGCCACGAGAACTCATAGGCGGACTCTGAAGGGGTAAGATTTGAACCGGGAGAAGTGAAATGCGAACTTCAAAGGGACTGGATTCAAAGCGCGCGAACTGACACACACTCATTCAAACCGGGAGAAGTTAAATGCGATCTTTAAACGGACGGGATTCAAACCAGGAGAAGTGAAGTACGATCTTTAGATGGACGGGATTCGAACCGGTAGAAGTGAAGTACGATCTTTAGATGGATGGGATTCGAACCGGGAGAAGTGAAGTGCGATCTTTAAATGGACGGAATTCAACTAGAAGAACTGAAATGCGAACTTTAATCGGACGGGATTCGAACGGGCACAGCTGAAATACCTTCTTTGAGTATTACCGGATTCGCGCCGTAGAACTGAAATTCGAGCTTTAAGAAGGACAAGATTCGAATCAGAAAAGTGCAGTACGATATTTAAATTGACGGGATTCAACCAGAAGAACTGAATCCAAGCTTGAATAGGAACGGATTCGAACAGGAAGAACTAAAATACGAGCTTCACACTTACGGAACTCGAACAATTACTGGAACCGTCGGAAACTGAAATACGAGATTTGAGAATTACTGGAAACGAACCGGAAACTGAAATACGAGCTTTGAGAAAAACGGGATCCGAACCAGGAAAATTGAAATGCGATCTAGGAGCTCCAATTCAGCTGATGAGATTCGAACACGCGATACGAAATTCGAAGCAGGAAAACTGAAATCCGAGCTTTGAGATCTCTGGATTCAAATCGGCGACATCCCTGGCGAAAGAAGGGAAGAATTGATCTCCGGGCGGGCAAGCATCGAACCTACGATGTAGATTTCGAAGACAAATAACTCAAATGGTAGACGCGAATGGGACGGGATTCAAACTTGCGACGCCTGCCCTCTCAGAATCTTCCTCCGCCTGATTGGGTATATTGGGTATTCACTCTTCCATAAAGATTCCAGAGGCACTTAACACGTACTTACCTAAAAACATTGGCTTCTGTCCATTGGCGCGGAACCTTTTTTTAATCCATAGAAAGCTGCGACTGAGATCGCCCGATATAAAAGAAATTAAAGAATGGAATAATATAAGGAACGGATGGTACAGCCAAACAAAGAATACGCCAAGAAATGGTACAGCTAAACAAAAAAAAACCAAGACGTGTCAGTTTTATTAAAGTTTCTGATGTTGACATGTCTTGTTGGCAGCGAATCGTGGCCGTTGATATAATAGTACACTGAAGGACTTCAGTAAACGTCGTGGTGATGATTATTTTTAAAGATGGACAGCTCGTCAACGATTTGATTCCTTTGCGGTGGGTGTAACTAAAGTTAGGTGAAGTATGTCTAAAAAATTAGAAAATATACAGAATGTAGATGTCCGCTATTTTAACCGAACGTGCTATGTTTTCGAGACGATGGTCTTGTAACTCTTATCCATCCATTTTAATTCAAAATAAATATAATTTATGAGATATTCTGGAGTTGCAGGAGAGATAACCTTTTCTCTAGGTTAGGGTTATATTTACGTAATACGAATTTTGAAGTATAGCATCGAACTATTTTTTTTAATACGAATTAAAGAGATCAAGTGTTAAGTTCGTATATTTTTATTAAATTTTAGTATATTTTTATTATTTTCTTATCAAATTTTAAAAATTTTAAGAGTAGTATAATCATCACATATGGCTATTTATAAATGTGAAGTGGATATCACAATTTTGTATCATATCAGTGATATCACTAACTATAATAACCAATGCTTTCCTTTTAATTGAGCACATTTAAAATTATAATCTTATGCCTTGTATTTTAAATTATAATTTTATTGCTTTTTTAATTGATGAATTGATAGTGATTTTCAAACATTTATTTTTTATTATTATTTGATAATGTTTTTTAATTGATTTAAAAAAAAATGATATTTACTTTTAGAGATGTTTTTATTTGAGATTTAGGATGGACTAGGACCTATGTTTTTTCATCTATTAATTAGGATGAGACAAGTGTACTGTCTAGATTAGATTGATTCTATGACAAATAACTAGAACAATGTGGGATAAAAACAAAGAGAATATATAATCCATAGTTGATAAATGAATAACAAGAAAGAAGAATGTCAATGATAACATGTAGCTAGGCATGGATAACTCTCAGTTGAACCCGCTTAACTAGAAGAACACGAGAAATAAAAATATTTCTAAATTCTCTTCGATTCCATAACTATCTCTTTTCCATTTAATTCTCATAATTAAAAAACACATATTGTAAATTGGTTGTAATGAAAAGTTGATTGAAGTTAGTTAAACAAAATATAAAATAATTGAAGATCACACATTGTAAATTGGTTGGAATGAAAAGTTTAAAATTCAAATTTTTTATTTCTATTATATTATATAATACATAATTTTAGGAGAGTAAATAATTGAAGACGACATATTGTAATTTTACTATGGTGAAAATTTGTGGTTTTTTTTTTATATATATGAGAGATATAATCAATGGTTTATAATTTTTATTGATGAAAAAAATATTTAATATAATAAAATATATTATTATTTTTATATTTTTTTGTTGTTATATAATTCACAAATTATCATTAACTATATTTTATTTCTATAAGTCTATTGCATTTTATATATTACTATTTTTAGGTGTGTATATATGTTAAAAAATTAAAATTCAACTTTAACTATTAGATTATTAGATACAAGTATTTCACTAATAGATACAACTATGACCCTAACTCTCTTGATGATACAACTATTAGCTTAATGTCAACTCCATTCATGACTTTTACTTAAGTGCAATTGCAGATCTATATTTTGAGATTTGGGGTTGACTACAACCTATGCTTTTTCATCTACGGACGAGGATGAGACAAGTGTACTGTGAAGATTGATTCTATGGCAATCGTTCAAAATTTAAAATAAAAATATTATAAAAAAAGAATATAAAAAATAACTGGTAGCTAACTGATGAATGGATAAATGGTAGCAATGTAGGGTTAACTCTGGTAGCTAACTGATGAATAAATAAATGGTCGCAATGTAGGGATAACTCATAGTTGATGAATGATATGAGATAAAAAAGAAAAAGAATATAAACAATAACTGATACTTGATAAATGGATAACAAGAAGAATGTCGGTGATAACATGTAGCTACGCATCGATAACTCATAGTTAAACCGTTTAACTAGAAGAATATCAGGAATAAAAAAATATTTTCCAATCTGTAACTATCTCTCAACCATTCGATCCTTATCGGCGTGACCCAACCACAAACTATGTGGATGTGCTAGTTATATAGAATAAAAAAAAATTACATTAACATAGATTCATTTTAAATAAGATAGAGAAAGATCCAATTTTTTTGAGGCATATTTTTTTCTTTTATGTGCCAAAAATTTTAAGATAGAAAAAGTTTATACATTAAAAAATTGGATCCCTATTGGTCTTCAATAGATTCTCGACTTAGATCACAGGAGAACCTCGCTACTCTCTGTGCAATCATTTCTTCTGGCAACTCTGAGCTTTCTTTTCCATCCCATCATGTCCATCCTATATCATAAATACAATTTTCAAATCTATTTTTGTTTATGACTACAAACATATAGAGATTATATATCCTTCTAGTTATTAGAGTCATCCAAATGATATAACATGAGAGATTGCATAACTGGCTAATTACTATAGTCATCCAAATTAAAAAAAAGACTATAAAATTGAAAATCCTTAGAAAACGTGTATAGTAGAGGATCCAATCGTTGTGTCCTATACCTACTCTTCTAAATGTATTATACCTTTTCCATAATCAAGGGCCTTTTTTATAATAAGTCTGCTTCCCTATTATATTCTTTGTAGATGTGGGTAAATGATATCTCTAAGAAGGAACCTTGTAGAGATTTTATCCTGGCTTTCCATCCTTCCAAAAGATTTACTTATAGGATGCATTTGTTTGATGCCCAATTTGAGATGACCTTAGAGTTACTCGCGACTTGTAAATGTGTGATATGCTTATTATGTGCAACAAATAAGAGGTCCCACAAAGACAACAATTCAACCGTGGTGTTTGTGCTCAGACCAGAGCCCATCTACATCTTATAAATATGTCCATCTTCTAAAACCAAGATCACCCCTACACCCACTCACCTAGTTATTTTGTGATGCTCCATCGAACAAACCTAAAGAAATGTCGTTGGAAAATGCAGGAGAAGAAATAAGTGATATATGACTACAACAACCACTTAATTAGAGGTTGGTGAATGCCCATAAACGACAAGTTAAGTATCACAAATCATATGTTATTCATGCGTCAACTACCAGTCCACTCCAAATTATACGTTATCCATGCATTCATGCATGATTTATCAATTTGTCAACCATCAATTATTTTTTGTATCTTTTTTAATCTCTCACATTCTTCTAGTTACCTTCCATGAACTGTTGGTTATTCATTCATCAACAAGTTATCCATGCATCAACTTCTAGTTATCCATTCATCAACTACCATTTATTTTTTATAATTTTTTTAATATTTTTTAATTACGTTGATAGACACTTTTATTTGATATTTGGGGTGGACTAAGACCTATGATTTTTCATCTACAGATGAGGATGAGACAAGTGTACATTCGAGATTGATTATATGGAAGTCGTTCAAAATTCAAAATAAACAATTATACAAAAATGAATATGAAAAATAACTAGTAGCTAACTGATGAATGGATAACCAACAATTCATGGAAGATAACTAGAAGAATGTGAGATATATGTATAACAACTGATACTTGATAAATGGATAACAAAAAGAATTTCGATGATAACATGTAGTTAGACATGGATAACTCACAGTTGAACCATTTAACTAGATGAATATGAGCAATAAAAAATATTTTCCATTACATAACTATCTCTCAACCATTTGATCCCTATCGACGTGATCCAGCCACAAACTATGTGTGTGTGCTAGTTTAAAAATTGTTTATTTCAAATTTCGAATGAATGCCATAGAATCAATCTGGACAGTACACTTGTCTCATCCTTGTGCAATCCTTGAAAAGCATAGGTTGTAGTCCACCCCAAATTTTAAAATAACTAGCACAACCACATAGTTTGTGGCTAGATCACGCCGATAGGGATCAAATAGTTGAGAGATAGTTATGGAATGGAACATAGTTTGGGAATATTTTTTTATTCACCATATTCTTCTAGTTAAACGGTTTCAAGTGTGGGTTATCCATCCTTAGCTACATGTTATCATGGACATTCTTCATGTTATCCATTTATCAACTATCAATTAGTTTATATTCCTTTTCTTTATATCTCACATTCTTCTAGTTATCTTCCATGAACTGCTGGTTATCCATTCATCAATAATGAGTTATCCATGCATTGCTATCAGTTATACATTCATCAGCTAGCTACCAATTATTTTTTGTATTCCTCTTTTTATAATTGTTTATTTAGAATTTTGAACGAATTCCATAAATTCAATCTCGATGATACACTTGTCTCATCCTTGTTCATAGATGAAAAAGCATAGGCCCAAGTCCACCCCAAATCTCAAATAAAAATGTCTATCGACATAAAAATGCCTATCGGTTTAATTAATGATGTGTTAAAATAAAATGTTTTTTTTTATTATAAATTTATTTAAATTGTTGATTTTAGTATTCATCATTGATAGTATTTTAATAATATTTAACCTTTTTGTAAGGTTCGTACAACCATTCATTGTCTTGTATAAATTTATAATATTGAAAAAATAATTTTAAACAATTAAATTAAACTTAATAACATTTGTATAGTATTTCAATTTATTTTTATTAATATTGTTAATATC
This sequence comes from Pseudotsuga menziesii, assembly GCA_001517045.1. NCBI lineage: Eukaryota > Viridiplantae > Streptophyta > Pinopsida > Pinales > Pinaceae > Pseudotsuga > Pseudotsuga menziesii. The sequence continues at coordinate 196,124 of LPNX011233584.1, forward strand.
ATTTTAAATTTAAAAATTTCATTAACATTTTTTATTCTCGCTCTTAAACAAGCATATCCATGTTGTGGACACTGATAAGGCACAAGTTAAGTGTCATGAACATGTTATCTATTACTTGTTTTTCATGTGTCTGTTGTCTATGCCTCAACTACCTATTATCAACTGCCTTCTTCTAGTTAAACGGTTGTCTTCTTCTAGTTAAATTGTTGTGTGCCATAGGTCGTTATCTATACATCAACTAGCGGTTATCTATGCATTACTTATGAGTCTTATCACTCGCCTTCTTCTGGCTTAACAGGTTCTTCATTGTGTGTTATACATGCATCAACTAAAAGTTATTTTTTATATTTGTTTATTTCAAATTTGAAAGACACCCATAAAAACAATCCAAAGAATACACTTCTCTCATCCTCCTATAATCTAGGAAAAAAACATACTTCCTACTCCACCCTAAATTCTAAAATATAAACACCTATCGATGTAATTATTTTTAAAATCTCAATTTATTATAAATTTATTAATATCTAAATTCTCTTAATTTATTATATATTAATTAAATGTCAAATCCTCTACTACTTCCAACTTCCCATATAGATGTTGTAACTGCCACGATATAAAACATACACACACACACACACACATTATGTTATGTTAAACTATTTCATGAAAATTCTATTAAATGTTGTAACCACCACGGTTATACACACACACACACATGAAAAGTTGACATAAATATCCCTTAGACTTAAATTTTTAATTTAGTTGATGATGATGATGATGATGATGATTAACGTCCCCTGAGACCAAACAATTGTCTATTGGACCTTAAGAAGAAATAAAGAAAGGAATTATTTGGTTTGTTTTAAACATGGCAAATCCTTTCCACCCAAAGTGTTTTAGGAATTGGCATGCATCATGTTTCACTATGGAGCCCATGGGAGTTTGTTTTTATCTTGGTTATATCAATTTTTTTCTTTGAGCTAGTTAATACCAAGAGATATTTATGAACTTCCATATTAGGGTTAATGATCTCTTTGTAGCATCTTAATTTTCTTTTCAACTCCAAATATTTCTCACACCACATTTTCTCTTTAAATTTAGATGTAATAATATTTTTGTCATTGATGATATTCTGCAAAGTGTCATTTTCATCAATGCCCTAATGGTTTAACTAAGCCATGGTATCTTTACACTAGCCTCGCTGGAGGTGTAGGTGGTTTTGACTTGATTTTAAAGCAACTTTGTTGATGTGTACCTCATTGGCAAAATAAGGCGACATATTGAAAGTAATAGACTTTTCAAAATGATTCTTATAAATCTATTTTAAAGATATCGTTTAAAAATTGAAGGTTATAAATGGAAAGTAATTGTGTTTAAAAAATATTTTTTAGAGACTCAAAAGTTAGCTCAATTATTAGATGATTGTGCAAAAATTTACAACCCCGAGTGGTAGCTCAGTTGGTTGGAGCTTCCGAGTCCAAAATCGAAGTAGTCAAGGTTCAGTTTTTTGGGTCCTTCAGGGTTAGATTCTTGAACCTGGATCAAATAGGGTGAAACCCCTTCAGGTGTCCGCCCTGAGAATTATTACCATGGATGTAGCGAGCCCTCTATCTTTTGAGGCTGTGAACCATATGAAAAAAATGACATTTTAAATGGTAATGATGATGGTGGTTGTTAATGTTTATTGAAACTAATTTCAATATATTGGACTTTAAAAAAGGTAAGGAATCACTTGGTTTTATTTAGAATTCATTTATGTGCTTGAAAATATTTACGATAAGCATTCCTAAATCATCATAGTTGTGATGTGTTAAAAGGTTAGGAAGTTGAATATTGCAACAAATATTTTGAAATGGCTATTTAATGTGGGTGTTGGCAATAAATTCTCTGACAATGATTTTCATCTTCAACCCTCTTATAGTGTCACAAAGATGACAAATTCCTTCGTCACACAACTTTTAGGAACCGTCCAACACCATGTTTCACTATAGAGTTCATGAGAGTTTGGTCTTATTTTTGCAACATTGATTTTCTTATTTACACTAATTAAAAAAATATATACTTTTAATCTTGTAGATTAGAGTTAACCATCTTTTAATAGTATTTTAACTTTCTGGTATCGCATAATTATTTTTAGTATTATAACTATTTTTTAGAATGGTTTCTTACTCGATTCCCTAATTATTTAACCAAGACTTGCCATCTTTAGGCCAACCTCACTTGAGCCATAAGTGATTTTGACTCGAGCTTGAAGAAATATTAGGAAACTCCTTGCCTTGCATGTTATTTATCTTGTTCTTGTAGATTAGGTACCTAGTCATAGTGATGTTTTCAGTGAGGTACATAATCGCTCTTATGAATAGGATAACATAGGGTGTATTGCCTTTAATTTCAAGACTCACTTTTGGACTTTCTCTATCATTGTCCACAATTCTCTAGAGATGTTGTAGCCTCCAACTTCACAACCATTTGAGATAACATGAGTGCCGAAAGTCTCAAAAAGGAGTTTCTTCTTTTCCCAAAGCCAAAGGTTCATTGATTTAAAATTATTTTCAATTCTATAAGAAGCATTCCACCCTCCATATGTCTTTATTAAAAGAGGGTTGATTAATGGTTCTATAATTAGAAGGATTGTTTCTATCTTTGCTTTGAAAAATATCACTAGTAGAAAAAGTGTGATATATGACTAAAAAATCTACTAAAAATTGCATATAAATTATTAACTTTGGTCACATGACTATTAGTATTTAATTGACAGTCATTTATAATGCAACTAAATACATGACTAAAAAAATTTAGTCATTTAATGGTTGTTGTCATTGGTCAATTTAGTAGTTTATTTAATCATTGTTTTAGTTGTTTTGTGGTCATTGATTTCTTTTAATGAGTCATTTATTTAGCCATAGAGTGATGTTAACTAGTCATTTATTTAGCCATAGAGTGATGTTAACTGGTCATTTATTTAGTCACACTAGTCATTTATTGTTGTCATCTGGCCATACATTTAGCCATGATAGAAAATTATTGTCATCAAGTGGTAGTATATTTAGTCACTTGTACACACTAGTTTCTGTCCATTGGTAGTACATTTAATATTATTTTTAGTCATTGAATATTGTTAACTAATCATTTATTTAGTCATGATAATTTAGTCATTTTTATTATCATTTGTCGTCAAATGGTGGTATATTGACATATTATTTATTAGTTGTTGTATCATTATATTTACTAATATAAGTTTAGTAGTAAATGCTCATTTAGATGCCATGAATAATTTATTAAATATCATAAATTGTGTAATGCATAAATAAACATACTATTAAACTTAATTAAAATGGATGGTTGGCATTGTTTAGGGCTCGATTTTTCGCTCCAAGATCCTTTAAAAAAATCGAGTTCTTTCCTGGTTTCTTGTAGTCGGCCTCTTGGTTCAAGAGTGCAGAGGATCTGTTCTAGTGGTTTGGTGCTTGCTCTCCCAGCTTGGGCCTTCCTTCTGAGGGTTCGGCTTGGTTCTTGGAGCATCCTTTGGTTTGGTGCAATTTTGGAGTTTATTTTTGCAGGATTGTTGTTCTGCTCTGGAGGAAGCTTTTGTTCTGGCTATGATTTTGGAGTTTCTTTTTGCAAGATTGTTTTTTAGAAAAAAGCGGATATATTCTATTTATGGAGATGGTGTAACCACCTACAAAACTAGAACCAGTTTACAAAACAGATTTCACTGAAGTTGAAGCTAACTGCCTAATTTGATGTCCTTGAGGAAGCAGCAAAAAAAAAAAACCCAGCTAAGTGCCCTTGAGGAAGCGGCAAAGACAATCACCTCCCAAAAACGCCCTTATGGTAGCGACAATCCAACAGTATGAATCCTAATCATAGTTTTGAACTGAAAGTCAAAGATAGCTAAATGCTTAATAAACTTATAAACATAAACATAAACATAAACATAAACAAGCGTGGCTTCGGGGAGCCAGAGACGAGCAGGGTGGCAAACCCAAACAAGAAGTCGAAAATCAACCTTCTGAACTGGACGACATACCATTTTCTTCATGCTTGAGGAATTTGAGGGCGAGCTTATCCACCTTGAGTTCGAGCTCAACATGTTGCCTGGAGAAAGAGTGCTATGTGCGCTTGACCTTCCTTTTGATTTTTTTCCTGAGAAAGACCAAATCCTTACTAACATGATCTAGACACCGTCCGCCTTCATAATCCATCGCATTCACCCGGGATTGCAGTGAAATGAGTTCCTGCTTAACTTCCTTGAATTTTTTATCCACCAAGGTTGGGATCGACGCACTCGCGGAGGAGGAGTCTGCTTCCATTCTGTGAACCAGCAATCTCCAAGCAATTTGACGATAGAGCTCCAAATCAATCAGCACAATGAGAATGCATCGACCCTTTGTGATTCAGTTCCTTATAACCTTCAACGACGTAGTGACCGACGTCACTTCATAACCCAGCGTACCATGAAACCAGTAATTTCTCGAATGCTTTGACATGACCTTCAGACCAGAATTCACCAAGGTATCTTGTGCACGGATGAATTCACCCATGAAAACAAACCTTGCATCTCCTTCGACAAGACTACAGCAGGAATCACCTCGTGCGAGAGCCCCAAGTTCATAATTTTCAATAAACCAACGTGTCCTCCCATCGACAAACCTGCAGTCACCTATCCTGTATCCATTAATCGCGAGATGGAGCTCTAAGCGATCAAGCAGGAGTGCTTAATGCCATGGCGAGTGAAGGGACCAACATGGGGGATGATAATACCACCCCACGTGTGGCCACGTGAACACCACGCGCCAGGCGTCACAGCGGCCCACCAGCACACGGAGGGACGAGGGGGGAGAGCCCACGAAGGGGTGAGGGGGGTAGCCCATGATAAGCCCCCGGTCCTATGGGTTAGGGCAGTAAGATCCATTGGTGTTTAGGATTAGCTCCCTGGGGCTGAGAGATGCCCCTTTATTAGCCTCAAGGTCAACATGGGGATTGTTTTCCCATAATAGATGATAGAAATCAATCTTAGTAAAGAGAGAGGCTTGCACCATTATTTTGCGGAGAAGATGCCTCAGACCCAGTTGAGTTGGCAAAAGATTTTCAGCCACCGCACGGATGACAACTCTGAAGTCCCCAATGACAATTAGCTCAGTGATTCCCAAGTCCTCGGCTATTCTTAATCCTTGCCAAAGGGCCAATGCTTCAGCCATATTGTTGGTATTGATGCCTAGTCCCCAAGCGAACTTGAACTCCATTGATCCTTTCGAAGTGAAGAAAACTCCGCCCCCTCTGCCACCCCAGGATTTCCTTTGGAAGCGCTATCAGTGAACAATGCTCTCCTATTAACAGAGCGAAGCCACGAATTGAGTTCATCGTGTGTCATCCTTAATTTCCATATTTTCTTTTTTGGGACGAGGGCGTCGAGGGAGGCTTGGGGCCAAGCCTATTTAGCCAAGCGTCCGAGACTGGGTTGGCACAAGGCGCCTTCCAAATCTGAGAGAGGCATTCTCCCAGCAGACCAAGGATTTTGGCTGCCACTTGGTCATCCCTTTAAAATTTCTCCTTGAATATGCGAGCATTTGTTTCCAACCAGATTTTCCAGATGACAATCTTGGGGAGTGCCATCCAGCTTGCTTTGGTGCTTTTTAACTTGAGACTAAAGGGAGATTTTGAGGCCCAACGTAGAAACAGGGTCTGAGGGTTCCAGCCGGGGGTTCTGCTTGCTTAGGCAGAGACATTTTCCAGACACTTTGGGCATAATCACAAGAGATAAGAATGTGCTCTATGTTTTCTTCATGGGAGAGGCAGAAGGGGCAACGTGTGGGGCCTTCCCACCCTTTTCTCTAGAGATTAGCCCCTGTAAGAATTTTATCATGAAGAGTCATCCAAGTAAAGAAGTCGATTTTAGGAAGACTTTTTGTTTCCCAGATGCTCTTCCAAAGGTCAGTGTTATCATGGTTCGTTGCGTCAACAAGAAGATGGTAGCTGGCAGCTGTAGTGTACTTGCCCAATCTGTTTCCCCAACCTCTGGAATCTTTGATATGGCTGGCTATGGGGGATTTACCTTTTAACATTTGGAGAAGTTGTCTCTTTGCACCGGTCATTTGGAGAGGACAAGGGATATTCCAGTCCTTCCAGGAGCTGTCATGGTTCCAAACCGAGATATCCCAAATGGTGGTGATGTTAATGTTGAGCAGATGAGTTTTGAGATCTTCCAGCTCGCGAGACTGATCCAGAGGGGGCTCACTCATAATCGAATCCCCCTAGATCTTTATTTGTTTTCCATTCCCGGGGATCCATGTTAACTTGGTCAGGAAGAAGGAGAGGGCTTTAAGGAGGATGGGAAGAATTGCAGAACCTTTTCTAGTAGCAGGAGGGTGATCAAGGCATCGGAGGCGCCTGTTTGAGAAGTATTTTTTCCAGAGGACAGTTTTACACCATGAGGATTTGCCTGAGATGATGTTCCAGAGCAGCTTAGCGCCCAACGAAAGATTTTGGAGGGCTAGATTTTGGATCTGCAGCCCCCCATTTCGCCACGGTTTGGAGGCTGTCTCCCAGTTGACCAGGTGGAGCTTGTTCTCATTATGCTTTCCTTCCTTCCATAGGAATTTTTTGAGGAGAGACTCAATTTTGTTGAGGATACCTTTAGGGGCCAATAGGATGAAGCTTTGATAGATCGAGATGTTGGAGAGAACTGACTTGATGAGTATGAATTTACCGGCTGGGTTCAACTAGGTTGCTCCCCAACTGTTGATCCTATTCTTGATTTTGTCAATAATGGGAAGCCAGGAGGAAGCTTTTGGGGCGGTTTTAAAGATGGGGACCCCAAGGTACTTGAAGTCAGACCATTGGGAGGTCCCTTTTATGCCAAGGATATTGTTGATGTCAGCGCGGTCCCTGAGAGAGTAGTTCCAGGAATAAATATGGCTTTTGTTATAGTTTAAGAGGCTGCCCGAGGCTTCTTGGTACATGTCAAGCTCTCTTTTGAACAGTTTTTCTGAGATTGTGCTCACACCTCCAAGCAGGATTGTGTCATCAACAAACTGGGTATGATTTACATTCTTGACCCCACGGTAAATATGAAGCCCAAGAAGCTCATTATTTTGTTGGCAGCGTTCAAGTTGGAAACTGAGAACAGAGGCTTGGATAACATAGAGCATGGGAGAGAGAGGGAAACCTTGACAGAGTCCATGGGAGGCTTTGAAGAAGTTAGCAGTGCGTCCATTTACTAACGGGGCAATTCAAGGGGATTTGATATAGGCCTGGATCCATCGGACAAACCCGGGGTCAAACTCAAAACGAAGCATGACTTGAAAGAAAAAGTCATAGTTTACTCTATCAAAGGAATTTGCAAGGTCAAGCTTGATAACAATACCTTTTTCCTGATGGGTGATGCTGGAATGGATCGCCTCTTGAACCAAGATGATGTTATCTGCAATTTTCCTTCCTTGAACGAAGCCTCCTTGATTTTTAGGGATGATGGAAGGTAGCACTTCTTTAATCCTGTTGGAAATAACCTTGGTGATGATTTTGTAGCCGATGTTGCAAAGAGAGATGGGCCTGAATCTGTCGAAGGAGTAGGCCCCTTTTCTTTTGGAATAAGCACGAGGAAAGCTGAGTTAGTGCTCCCTCCAATCTTGTTACAGTTTTGAGATTTGCGGACCATTCTGATCAAGTCTTTTTTTACTATCTTCCAGCAGGATTTGAGGAATCCAACAGTGAAGCCATCCGGACCCATTGCTTTATCAGGCTCCATGGACGCTAAGGCCTTTTTTATTTCTTTATTAGAGATGGGGGTAGTCAGCTTTCGATTTTTGGATTGACGGATCCAAGAGGGAACAGTATCAAGAATGGGGGAACCCATGAAAGGGCCTTCTTGAAAGTAGACATGTTGGAAGTGGTCATGTGCCACCCACTTGATTTCTTCGAAGTCTTTGGTATCTTGGCCATGGACCTGGACTTCTTTGACCATTTTGAAATTTTTTCGCCCCTCTGCATGTTTATGGAAGAAGCTTGTGTTCTGGTCTCCAAATTTTAACCATAAACACCTAGATTTCTGTTTGAGATTTTCTTCTTCTAACCTGTAGGCCACATGGAGGGATTGGTGCAATGTAGCTTCTTTTTCCAGATTGGTGAGATCTGGGGGAAACTCTTCCAGGGAGAGTTGGTGATTTTCCAGATTGATTTGTGCTTCCATCTAAGCTGCGGAGAGAGACGGGAGGGACTTGGCCCAAATTTTGAGATCTTTTTTGAGTCTTCTTAATGTTTCTTCCCAGACAAAGAAGGGGGAACCAGAAACAAGGACAGCCCAGCTTGAGGTTACCAGGTCCATGAAACCTGCTTGGTATATCCAACAAGGGCTAAACCTAAAGGGGATGGGGCCAAGGTTTTTCTCTTCTTTGAGGTCCAGCAGGATCGGCTTGTGATCAGACATGATGAACGGGAGGATCTTGGAATCAGATCTAAAACCAAAGGAAACAAAGGAGTGGTGGATGAGAAATCGATCCAGTCTGGCAGCAATGTGACCTGGCCTAATTCTGTGATTCGTCCAGGTGAAGTTGCCCTGAGTGGGTTTGACGTCCTCGAGATCCCAGTTGCTCATAATATCCTCCACTATTTCACAGAGAGGATCTCTAACAATAAAACCTTCTTTTTTTTCCTTGACACTCAGCGTAATGTTCAGATCCCTAGCAAGGATGATGTTATCCAGATTTTGGGAAGAGAGACTGTCATGGATACTTTGCCAGCAGGATTTTTTTTTGTATAAAGTACAGGAACGTAGATATTGAAAAGGCTTAGCTGAATACCAGATTCTTTATGAAGGAGAATGGACAGGATTCAGTGGGTGTTTGACACAGATGAAATAAGGTCAAAGGCATCTTTTCTCCAGAGGGTACCAAGTCCCCCAGAAGCGCCTCTCGCGCTGACCGCAAGGCTTTCACTAATATTCCAAAAGAAAGGGGTTGACTGAAGGAAGCAGGCCTCCATTTTAGTCTCCTGGATCAAAAGGATGTCTGTACTAGCAGTGCGAATAAGTTCTTTCATAGACTCCATCTTTTTTTTGTTGCCTAGACCTCTACAATTCCAGAAGACAATATTCATTACTTAACTTTTGGGGTTTTGGAAGCCCCTTTGCGCTGCCCTTTCTGTCTTGTGTTTCTGGAACCTAGCATGGTTTCGAGAGTGACTTGTGAGCCCAGCAGTTTATCCTTATATGTGGCTTCTTCTCTTCTTTCCTTGTCTGATTTCTGCCCCTGTTTACATTTCCTTTTTGAGGGAGAGGGATGGAGACAGATTTCTTCGTTTTCATTTTTTGACATTTCTTCCTCAGAGGATAGGATCAGAGATGCTGGGGGGCTGCTCCCCTCCTGATTATTCCCAATAGGAATGGGGTTGGGTGGGTCCTGGATCGGGCTTACAGGGTCTTCTTCTTTTGCCTCCCCGGATTCCTCAATGATTTGAGGGGCATTATTTGCAACAGGTTTAGGATTGGGATTAGAAGGTGAAACTGAAGTTTTGACTGGTCTGGGGTTCTTGGTGTTGATGTATTTGTAACTTCGGAATGTATTCATCTATGTATCTTATGTATTGTAAACCTATGTTTATTCCAGGATGTATCTATAATGTAATTGAGTCATATTGTCATGCCTCGATGTTCCGATCGGGAGGATCAATAATGTAAATAAGTCATGTCAAGTCATAGTGAGTAACCCTCCGATTGTCTAAGGGTTAAAGTCCCCGCAATTCTGGGGCACTAGGGTTAGTAGACTCTCCTAGTAGAGGTCAGCCCTAGTATGGTTTTAGTCATGTCGAGATTAGTATAAATAGAGAACTGGAGTCTCTATTTAACACACAACTCATCCACACTCAAGTATAGCACATAGTTGAGGAAGGAGAAGACACTGGGGCTAGATAAGAAGAAGATTACTGTTGTCAGGAGATCACTTACTGTTTTTGGGCTTTTACTATTTTGGTGCTGATTCTATCTCTGAGGAAGTTGCGGTGTTTTCTCCTTTATGGTTTCCCCAAGGAAAAACACTATGTTCATTGTCTCTTGTGTTTTATTGTTGTACTTGTTATTTTCTAAGTTAAAAGATCCTAATGATGCTAGCTTAATGTTGAAAAACTAGCATGGTATCAGAGCTAACCTGAGAAGAAGACACTGTGCAGCTATGGGAACTAGGGATTCCTAGTTTGTGGATCTTCCTCCACATATTTTCAGCAAAAGTAAGGTGGAACAGCTCTCCTCCTTAGGGTGCATCTTTCTGTTGAAGCAGAATCCAATTCTGAGATTTTTCAGTTTTTGACCTATCACTACTGTCGAAAATTAGGGCTTTTAACAGAAGAGGAATTCTTTAGTGTGCCCAGGCTTGGATTGATCTCCTCCCCAAAATTGAAGTTAGGAACAAATTTCAAGGCATTTGGGTGGATAGAACTCTGAAAAAGAAAAACCCTAATTTTCTCCGGAACCAGCTCTGTAGGATTTCAGCTCAAGTTCTAGATCCAACATCTTGAACCTAGTAAGATCTAAAAAAAAATTATTTCCATTTGAGGTTCTCAGTTTAAGATGTCTCATCATACCAAGCTTGATGAAAAGCTTGAGGGAGCTGATAACTTTCGAGCCTGGATGAATAGGATCTCCCTGGTCCTGGAAGAGAATGAATTAGACTCCTACATTCACGAGGAGGTTCCAGTTCCAGAGGGAGATGAGGAAAAGGCCTTACATAAGAAGAATATGGTTATGGAAAAGAGGATCATTGTTGATTCTATCAAGGATCACCTTATCCCTCAGGTGTCCTCTCTGAAGACACCTAAAGCTATGTTTGATGCCCTAACCAAATTGTTTGAAGGGAAGAACATAAACTGGAAGATGACTCTGAGGAATCAACTGAAGAATGTGAAGATTCAGAATGCAGATACTATCCAGTCCTACTTCACAAGGGTTTCTTAGATCAAGGAACAATTAGAAGCTGTTGATGAAGAAGTGGAAAATGCAGAGATTGTGATGACTACTTTGAATGGCCTTCCTAGGTCATGGGATTCTTTCATCCAAGGAATCTGTGCTAGAAAGAAGCTAGTCAAATTCAGCAGACTATGGGAAGAATGTTCTCAAGAAGAAGCATGGATAGCAGCTCGAGAGGAGAATATGGGAAGTGAAGACCAAGCTCTCACAATTCACTCCAAGAGAAGCAGAAGAAAACCTCATTACTCCAAAGGTAAGGATCCTCATCATAAAGATAACATTAGAAGAGACCTATCTAAAATAAGATGTTATACATGTGATGAAAAAGGACACTTTGCAAAAGACTGTCCTAAGAACATGGTCCACTCTCATAAGAAGAAGGGGAACAAAAGAAGACATCATGCTCATGCTGTAGAGGATGATGAACCATCCAAGAAGAGATCCAGATATGAAAGTGAAGATTCTTCAAGCAAGGATGAATATGTTTTGATCTCCGCTCTCACAGGTAACATTACTCATGGTAGTGATAATTGGTTTATAGACAGTGGGGCTTCCAAACATATGACGGGATTCAAGGAATCCTTTGTAAGACTGTCAGAACATTAATCACCTCACAAGGTGAAGCTAGGAGATGACTACCAATATCCAATAAAAAGGTAGTGGGGAATCTTCATATAAACTAGACTCTGGTAAGTCTCTAACAATGAAAGAAGTATTGTTTGTGCCAGGACTCAAGAATAACCTTCTCTCCATATCAGCATTGGATGCAAAAGGAATGAGGGTTGCATTCATAGATGGTCAAGTTATTATGTGGCCTAGAGGAAAGACTATCGATGATGCGGTAGTAATTGGAGAACAAGAAGGAGGTTTGTACAAATTGAAGGGCCATCTAGAACAAGCCTTGGTCCATGAAACAGTAGAGCCAAATGAGCTTTGGCATAGAAGGCTTGCACATGTGCATTACAGAGCACTACTTGTTGCAAGCAAAGCTGTTGAAGGTCTTCCATAATTCCAAGCAAAACATGATGGGGTCTGCAAAGGATGTGCGAAAGGGAATAATACAAAGAAGATATTTCCCAGTAGCAAAAGCAAAGCCAAAGGCATAATAGAAATCATCCACTCCGATGTATGCGATCCTATATCATCAAATTCACTAAGCGGGTATGCATACTATGTTTCTTTTATTGATGATTTTTCTAGAAAGACATGGGTTTACTTCATGAAGAACAAAGATGAAGTATTCAGTAAGTTCAAGGAATTCAAAGCTTTGATCGAGAATCACACTAAAAAGAAGATCAAGATTTTTTGATCAAATAATGGCGAAGAATTCACTTCGAATGAATTCAAAGAGCTATGCAAAGAATCAGGGATTAAGAGGGAGTTGTCCACTCCTTATAATCCACAACAAAATTGGATTGAGAAATGGAAGAATAGAACCATCATGGAAGCTGCAAGAGCAATGCTTCATGATCAAGATCTTCCTATGCATCTTTGGGCTGAAGCTACCAGAACAACAGTGTATGTACAGAATCGTACTCCACATAGAGTACTCAAGAACAAGATTCCTGAAGAAGTCTTCTCCGGCAAGAAACCAAAATTCAGCCATCTCAGAATATTCAGCTATCCTATGTACATACACATTCCAAAAGAGAAGAGAACAAAATTAGATCCTTCAGGAAAGAAGGGAATATTTGTGGGATACTCTAAAAACTGAAAGGCTTACAGAATCTATTTCCCAGGATACAAGAAGATTGACATCAGCAGGGATGTGACATTTGATGAAGACACATCCTACAACAAATCCAAAAAGAGACCTGCTGAAGAACCTGAAGAAGCAGAAGCAGAAGTACCCAGAATTCATGATACAACCATGAACGAAGAAGCTCAAGAAAAAGATCGATATTTCGAGGAACCACAAATACCTGTAGATCCACCTCTGGAGAAGAATACTCATAAAAGGAAACCTACTTGGGTACGTGAACTTATCCAAGGTGCGGAAATATATTAGGCTCCAGAAGAGAATCACAGAGAAAGAAAGAGGACCAGATCCTGCTCCAGGTATGTAGCCTTACTATGTGATTTCATTGATAAAGAACCTTCCAGTTATGAAGAAGCGGCAGAACAAAAAGAATGGAAGGATGCTATGATCAAAGAATATTAGTCGATCATGAAGAATGATGTTTGGGATATTGTTCCAAGACCAGAAGGGAAGTCAGTTGTAACTTCCAAATGGATCTATAAGATCAAGCATGCTGCAGACGGTAGCATTGAAAAGTATAAAGAAAGATTTGTAGCTCAGGTTTTCTCTCAGAAAGAAGGAATAGACTATGAAGAAACCTTTGCACCTATAGCCAGATACACTTCCATCATATCGGTACTTTCTCTAGCTGTAGTAATGAAATGGAAGATACACCAGATGGATGTCAAGACTGCTTTCTTGAATGGTGTAATGGAAGAGGAAGTGTATGTAGAACAATCACTCGGTTTTGAGACACATGACAGAGAGTCTCATGTATGCAGATTGAATAAATCCCTGTATGGTTTGAAATAGGCACCCAAGACCTGGTACGGCAGAATTGACAGATTTCTATCTAGTTTGGTCTTTACCAAGAGTAAAGCAGATTACAACCTTTACTACAAGGTTGAAGATGGCAACCCAGTGATGCTTTTACTGTATGTAGATGATCTATTTGTAATAGGTACAGGTGGGTTGATTGCTGATACAAAGAGAAAGCTTACTATTGAGTTCGAGATGAAGGACTTGGGAATGATGCATTACTTTCTAGGTATGGAGGCATGGCAGAATACAGATGGAATCTTCCTTGGACAAGGGAAGTATGCAGTAGAGATCCTGAAGAGGTTTGGGATGATGGATTGCAAGGCTATGGCCACACCTATGGCATTGAACCTTAAACTATTGAGTGATGCTTCATTAGAGACAGTTGATGCTACGATGTATCGTCAGATGATTGGATCATTGATGTACCTGGCGAACACGAGACCAGACATTTGCTTTGCTGTGAACACCTTGAGCCAGTTCCTGACAGATCCAAGATATGTTCACTTGATGGCTGCAAAGCATATTCTGAGGTACGTGAAGGGTACAATTGATTATGGGATTAGGTACGATGTGAATCAAAAGATTAACCTGGAGGGTTATGTTGATTCAAACTGGGAAAGCAGTGCCATTGATAGGAAGATCACTTCAGGGTGTTGCTTCAGTATGGGATCTGGTGTGATCTCTTGGTTTAGCAGGAAGCAATCCTGTGTGGCACTGAGTACAGCTGAAGCAGAGTATGTCGCAGCTTGTTCAGCTAGTTGTGAGGTAGTATGGTTGCAAAAGCTACTGTTTGATATATTTGATCTCCAGTTGGATGCTACTTGTATACATTGTGACAACCATAGTTGCATGAAGTTGTTAGAGAATCCAGTGTTCCATGACAAGTCGAAGCATATCGAGATCAAGTATCACTATATCAGGGATATGGTGCAGAGGGGAGCAGTGAAGCTCCAATATGTTGCGATGGAGGAACATATAGCTGATGTATTGATGAAGCCATTGGCTAGGCTGAAGTTCGAGTACTTCAGGGAGAAGCTTGGTGTTCTCCAGATTGAGGTTTCCTCCAAGAGAAAGTGATGAGATCCATAGCCATTCTATCATGGTGAGAGGATTGGTTCCTTCCATGGTCATATGTAAGGGTTGAGCCATTTTGTCATGGTGAGAGGATTGGTTCCTTTCATGTCAGATATGAGTGCTGGCCATTCTATTGAGTAGGACAGATGTAAGGGCAACTGCCATTTTAGGAATGGAGGCACCTGGTGAGTTACCAGGACAACTCAGTCTAGAACTAAGAAGCCATTCTGATGTGATAGAGGGATGTGTTCCCACTTGATCAGATGTAAGGGCTGAACCATTCTGTCATGGCTAAAGGATTAGGTTCCTTCCATGTCAGATGTGAGTGTTGGCCATTTCGACGAGCAGATCGGATGTAAGAGCAACTGCCATTCTCTAGGAGAATGGAGGCACCTGGTCAGTTACCAGGTAGCTTAGTCGAGGACTGGGGGCCATTCTGATATGACTGTAGGATTGGTTCCTACAAGATCATATATGAGTGCAAGCCCTTCCATCATTGTGAGAAGGATGTTCTCCCACTTGGATGGATGTAAGTGCAGAGCCTTTCCACAGATGATAGTAGGTGTGTCCTATCTTGCTGGTGGATGTGAGTGCTATGCCTTTTCATAGATGATAGTAGGTGTGTCCTATCATGCTGGTGATTGTAAGTGCAGTGCCTTTTCACAGATGGTAGTAGGTGTGTCATACCATGCTGGTGATTGTAAGTGCTGAGCCTTTCCACAAATGGTAGTAGGTGTGTCCCACCATGCTGGTGGATGTGAGTGCTGTGCCTTTCCACAGATGATAGTAGGTGTGTCCTATCATGCTAGTGGTTGTAAGTGCTGAGCCTTTTCACAGATGATAGTAGGTGTGTCCTATCATGCTGGTGAATGTGAGTGCTAGGCCTTTCTGATACGATTATAGGATCGGTTCCTACATGATCAGATGTGAGTGCTGGGCGTGCCTTTTTGACGAGTAGGTCAGATGTAAGTGCTGGGCGATGATGGCTAGGCCTACAACCAGCATGAAAAAGGGCTGGCTCTGTAGAACTTCCTATGATGAGAAGAATCTTGAGATAGCACCCGTGATGATCCAGATCCAGTGATGATGATTCAGGAGTGATGATCCAGATCGAGTGACGATCCAAATCCACTGATGATCCAAATCCAGTGATGATCCAGATCGAGAGATGATCCAGATCCAAAGAAGAAGATGACTTGAAGACTCAAAAGACTTGAAGACTCAGAAGACTTGAGATGCAAATGACGAGTTGATCCAGCTGATACAGAGAAGAAGACCAGTGCTGAAAATTGTGTCGAAAGAATACCTTCCTAGTTAAGAGAAAGTGTTGATGTATTTGTAACTTCGGAATGTATTCATCTATGTATCTTATGTATTGTAACCCGATGTTTATTCTGGGATGTATCTATAATGTAATTGAGTCATATTTTCATGCCTCGATGTTTCGATCGGGAGGATCAATAATGTAAATAAGTCATGCCAAGTCATAGTGAGTAACCCTCCGATTGTCTAAGGGTTAAAGTCCTCGTAGTTTCAGGGCACTAGGGTTATTAGACTCTCCTAGTAGAGGTTGGCCCTAGTAGGGTTTTAGTCATGTCGAGATTAGTATAAATAGAGAACTGGAGTCTCTATTTAACACACAACTCATCCACACTCAAGTATAGTGCATAGTTGAGGAAGAAGAAGACACCGGGGCTAGATAAGAAGAATATTACTGCTGTCAGGAGATCACTTACTGTTTTGGGGATTTTACTATTTTGGTGTTGATTCTATCTCTGAGGAAGTTGTAGGGTTTTCTCCTTTATGGTTTCCCCAAGGAAAAAGATTGTGTTCATTGTCTCTTGTGTTTGGTTGTTGTATTTGTTTTTCTCTCAGTTAAAAGATCCTAATGATGCTAGCTTAATGTTGAAAAACTAACACTTGGATTTTTTAGGAGGCAGCCTTGGATTAGGTTTTGATCTTTTTGCCTGGATCCAACCTTCTTCAAGATCTTTTTTAGAGTCTGAGGGTTTTTTGGGACATCTTTTTTGGAAGTGGCCGTATTCATGCCAGTGACGGCACTTGAAGGGCTGTTGTTCATAATCCAGTTTTTGAAAATGATGTCATTCCCCTATAACCAGTTTGATTGCTTCCAGAATCCCTGCTTCCAGATCTACTTCAATGCAAATGTGGGCACAAGAGTAATTGTCTTTAGGATGAGCCTTATCAATATACTTACCCAGCTTGTTTCCACTGGCTTGCAAGGAGGAAGCAGTCCAGCAGTGGATCAGGAGGTTTGGGAGGCGAACCCAAACTGGGACTAATTTAGGGACATCGATGGCAGGATCAAAATACAGATTCCATCTGTTCAAGTATAATCCCCATGGACCCATGAAATATGGTCCACTTCGAAAAATCAGATCTCTATCTTCTTTAGCAATAAATTCAAAGAGAAAAAAACCCCTACCGATTGCGTAGCATGTGACGATGTTCGAGATGAGGGGTCTCCAGTTTTTTTGAATCCAGTTGTCTGTAGTATTTGGAGAGGGCCAGAGACCTGTAAACTGGCCCACTAAAGCTCGATCTTCCAGTGAAATGGAAACTTGCATGGGATGTAAGGGGGGCAAATCAATGGTAGGTACTTCATCAAGCCTCTTTACAAATTTGGGGATCACAAACTAGGGCAGAACCTTAGATCTTCCTATGATTAAGGATTTGAAGGCAAGGATCTTGACATTGGGGTCCAGAGGGGGCCGCTCTCCATCCGCCAGCATGACCGTCTGCCGCCCAGGATCACATGGATTCAAACGCTTCCAGCAGGCTAGACAGGGGAGCATGCCCACGATGGGCCCATCGAGGTCATTGAATGTCAGAGGAGTATTCGAACCCTAGCCACATCAGAGGAGCAGCCACCGATTTGTAGAGCAATAGCCTAACTTTAGTTGCGAGTTCAATTTTCTTTTTGCAGGATTGTTGTTTTGCTCTAGAGGAAGCTTTTGTTCTGGAAGTGTGAAGGTGTCTTTTGGATCTTGTTGGACCATTGGGTTGAAGACTACTCGCTCTGGGATGTTTTGAGTCTTCGAGACTTTTCTATTGATTTCTTATTGGGATGCTCTGGTTTAGGGGCTCTTCTCTGAGTCTTTCGATGGTGGATTCCTCATGGAATCTGGAGGGGTCCCTCCGCCCCCTCTTCCTCCTGAACTGGAAGCTTTCAAGAGGTTGATTGCTTCCTGTGGAAAGAGGAAAGGGGGGGTTTCTCAAAAATTTGTCAAGAAAGTTGATATCCCATTGGTTGAGCTTCCTGCTAATGAACCTATCACTCGATGCTAAATCTGGCTGAACAGGGGCTCATTGGCCAATTCAATGGCCTCTGGCCTTCTCCAAAGGCAATCAATGGTTGGGTGCAGAGAAATTGGAGGCCTCCAGTATCAGATGGTATCTGTAGCCATTTTGTAGGAAGAGGCTACTTTGTGTTTATTTTTTACTTTGTCGAGGATGAAGACCTGATCTTTTGAAATGGCCCATACTTCATGGGTCCTCAAGGGCTTTACTTGAACAAGTGGACCCCTAATTTTGACCCTACACAGGATGTCCTGTATGTAGTCCTTTTTTGGGTAAGACCACAGGGACTTCACTTAGTGAACCTCTCACATAACACATGCGATCATGGGATATTAAAGAATACCCTTAATTTCCAGAGATATTGACCCAAACTCTTTTTATTGAAACCCCTCCCAATACTTAAAACCTCCTCCTCATCCCATTTTATACCTCAATCCTTATAAAACACCCTACCTACCCCCACCTTAAACCCCTCATCCCCCCTATTACCTGCAATATATTGGTTCAATTTTTGATCATTTTAAAACCCACAATATGAACTAACATGATAGGATATTGGTCAAAAAGTGAAGCCCCCGTGGGTAAGACTTCCACACCTCCCTTTGCATTGTTGGAATTCAGAATCCCTAGAAATCATTGGGAACAGGCTTGGTAAATATATCGACAGGGATGAAAGGAAAGACCAATTTTCTTGTGCAAGAATATGTGCAGAAGTTTACTTGGAGATTGGCCTGCCTGAAGCAATCCAGTTAACAGTTGCAGATTGGTCTTATATTCAGGAGTTGGATTATGAGAAAATTCCATTTAAATGAATATTTTTCCATGGCTATGGCCATTTTTCCCGAAACTGTAAAAAAATATTAGAAGAGGTCACCATAGTTGAGAAAGAAGATTAGTGGATCCAAGTCCAAAAATCAGGAAACTCCAATCAGGGTCTTAGAAAGAGAGGAAAAGAAAGTAAATATGTGATAGGTGACTTTGTTGTTGGGAAAATTCCTAATTCATCTTAGGTTGTTGAAATCCCCAATGCTTCTCCTAATCTCTTTGTTATCCTAATTTCCTCTAAAGTTATCCTTGAAGAAGCCGAAATGGAGCAATTAGACGTGCATGAGTTGGATTCCGAAGAAAATATCGTTTCAAAGGATCAAGCTGGTCCATCATTTTCGACCCCTCCCTTGGCTGGTGGATCCCCCCACTCTCCTCCTATTTATGCTAGCTCTCCTCCCCCTTATGCAGATATTACTTAGAAGATTCAAGGTTTCAGCTCTGATTTTTCTAATGATGAATCTTTTGAGCAGCTCTCCAAAAAAGTTGGTAGAAAGTCTAAGAAGGAGATTCAGGAAGAAGAGGCTGAAAGGCTTAAGACTCAAGGTAATCAGGCCACAATCGAAATGCCATATGGGAGGAACAAGAGAAATAGGCCCCCTAAGGGAGTAATTACTCCCTCTCCATTGGGTAAGTAATGCATATAACCTCTTGTAACTGTAGGGGATTGGGGAACACAATTAAAGATGAAGCTGTCAAACATTTAATGAAATTGCATCCTTCTGAAATACTATTGCTCCAAGACACCAAGATTGAGGAGGAAGCTCTCCTTCTCATCAACAAAAGGAAATGGAAACTGAATTCAAGAAAAGCTGTCAACGCCAGAGGTTCCTGTGGGGGACTATCAACACTATGCTGTGAAGAGAAATTCTATCTAAATAAATGGTATGCCACTCAGCATTAGATATTTACAGATATTTTTCAGTACTCCAGTAAGACCACTTATGCCATTTTTAATGTCTACGTTCCAGTCAATTATATGGAAAAAAAGAATGTTGGCTCTCGTTATCTGATTTTCTTGAGCTCAATTCTTCGACAAATATAATTTTAGCTGGCGATCTCAATATTACACTTCCTCCAAATGAAAAAAAATGAGCTATGCATGGAAAATACCATTTGCAAGATATAGTGGAGGAATTGATTCAATTTTGGGACTTGAACGATTTAAAACCCAAGCTTGGGAGTCTTATGTGGTCCAGCCATAGGGTGGGGGCTGCTAGCATATTTTCTAGGCTCAATCGGTTTCTAGTTCATAGTTCTTTGATGGATGGTAAATTGATTATTTCCTCTAAAATTCTACCAAAGCTCTTGTCAGACCATCATCCCATTACTCTGTTGTTTGAAAAATAAGAGGAGCTCGGTCCTATTCTTTTTGGATTTAGCCCACTCTGGATTGAAAGAGTTGGGTTTATGGACACTGTTTCTCAGGATTGGTCCCAATTTGTCGATGGCTCTCCCAGTTTTTTCTAGGAACAGAAATTGAAGCAAACCAAAATTGCGTCGAAGACGTGGGTCAAAACGCCTCTCCCTTCTCCATCAATCGACAGGAAAGAATGAGTGGCTGATTTATTTGCATTACAATTTGGAATGGAAAACCGTGAAATTACCACTTCCCACATAGCCTTGGAATAGCTTTCCCGGTTAAAAACTACTCAATATTCTAGGTAGGAGGAGGAGCATCTTAGGCTGAAGTCATGAAGTCTTTGGCTGAAGGCAGGGGATAAGAACACCTCATTCTTTCATCACCAGTGTAGGGACAGGCTCTCCCAAAATCACATTTTGGAAATATCCAATGAAGATGGGGTCATCATTAAAGGTCAAGAACTTCTTAAACAATCGGCTAATAGGAATTTTCAGTTGTTGTTTCAAGATGATGGTTTTCCAGGCTCTGTCAGTGACTTTGTGCACGCGGTGCCAGGTGGACCTTTTCCAGGCTTAGTTTTTTTTTCAAAGTTTTTTGCAAAAAAATTTGGTTAGTTTTTTTTAGTTTTGAATGCTTGGGTTTGTATGAAAGATATCTGAATGTTTTTATGTCAAATTTGATGTGGAAAAAGGTTTGTTTTGTTGAAATCAAGAGATAGGATAGGTTCATCTGTTTGTGGGCTTGTATGCTTGGTTTTGGATTATTCAAATGAAGTGTTGTTTGAGAGATTAGCACTAATTAGATCTCACTCTTATCATTAAATCAATATGTAAAGAAAGACTTGCTTGATTGTCTGCCTTTCTCATTTTTCATTAAAAAGTTTGTGAAGGACTTCTTTGTACTTTGGAAAAAGAATTTTTTTTGTTGAAAATTGTTTATATCCTTGTTGGAGAACGAACTATTGGATACCTGATTAGCCTCATTAGCTTTCAGCCTTCCATATTTCTTCTCTTTCTTTTACATTTGCATCTCATCAAAAGAAAATACTAATAGTTTTGAGTTAGATCTTTCTAGTTTTAAAAGAAAATTAAAAAAATGATTATGCTTTTGAGTGTGTTTGGCCTTTCTTCTTAGAAAAAGAGATCTTACCTTACTCCGCTTTCTTTCAAAATTAGTTTGAAGTTTGTTGCTTGTTCTCTTTCTCGGAAAAAAGTTTGGTTTAGTGTAGTTGTTTGGGAAATTTTTGCTTTCAAAATTAAAATTGAAAGAAAAATACTCTCTCCTTCCCATAGGTAGGCATGCGTTGAAAAGTAAAGTGAAAATATCTGCATTTCATATTTGCATGGATTTACATTTCTGTCAAAATGTCATGCATTCACCTAACCGGTCAAGATAAAATTAATGGTAGTTATAGGTCTAAAATTGTATAGAAATTTGAGTGATAAGTTAGTGACATGTTCGGGTGTCATAAAAAGTAGGAGCTGTCGTTACTTTGTCTGCACTACAACCTGGGACTCACACGGTTCTTCCACGTACCATCTGTATATCAAATGACCTTTCACATACCCTTGAGGTATATAGAAACGTACTTCATGTAATCGATTGTATATCAGAAGGCCCCTTGTGAACGATTATGCATTAGACAACACTACTATCGATTTGAGCTCCCACGTACCTTGTGTATATCGAGAGACCCCACTAGGATTCCTTGTCCAACTAAAAAAAACCCTTTGGCCATCTTGTTTGGAGCAATACACCAAGAACAACACTCGGGGAGACTACTACGCACGTACCTTGAGTATGTCACGATTTGCACCTACTTGACAATCCTAGTGAGAGACTGACTATTTTGAGCTCATCTTATCAATTAAGTTTGCTTGTGGCCTATAGCTTGAGTAGGAGAAGTTTTTGCATGATTTTTATTAGTTCTTGAAACCCTAGGTTAGTTTAGTGACTAATACAATCTGGTTGAGTTTCAGTTGAGATGATTCAGAAGGAATCATGGCTTACCACCCGAATTTCCTCCCGTTACAAGAGAAAGTCCAATGGAACCCATCGACCAAGGAGTTGCAACCAGTTCCCATGAGGAAGAAAATATGGTTGTAGAAAGTGGAGACCAATTCACTTATTACGTTAATCCCTTGGCTCAATAGCCTCATTTGGATTAAAATTCCTTTCATCCTCCTCTGGAAGGTCATACCAATAGTCCTGATGAACCACAATATGGCCTTGATGCTATATTTTTGGAGAACTTCTATGGGTCAGGAAATTTCCTCATTCAGGGTTAATGGAACCTCTCCTGAGAAAAATTCTCCAGGTGAAGAAGAATATAAACAAATACAAGCATCTATTCACTGTGCACAGTATTTTCAAGAGAGAATGCAAAGGCTAGATAGATTCTTGGCCACACTTGCACCTCATAATGAATCTATGTCAGCTAGATTACCTTGTAACACCAATCCTTGGCCTATGGATGAAATTAGAGCTTCCAATGATGTTCATCCAGCATATGGTGAGACTTCTCGCAATCCAAATCAAACCTCCAATTCTGCTCCTGCAGTTTTGAATTCTAGGTCTGTCTCTAGTCATCCCATACTTTCTATGGTTGGGGGGAAACCTTCAGTTCTAGTAGTGTCTGTACCTTCTAACATCGGGGGGAAACCCTCGATGTGACCTACGTTACCCACTAGTGGAATTGTTACGAATAATAGGAAATACTCTATTGTAGGACAATCCACAGTATATGTTCCTCCCACCAATACAAATATGGTAAACCCTCCTTTAAGTTCAGGTCAACGCTTAGTGGTACAACCTCCAGTTAATCAAGCCTCATGGGGTTATGGTTGTCCAGCAAATCAAAATCCTACAGGGAACATGAATTATCAACCTACCCCTACCGGAATGTCCTACACTGGAATTCCATACCTTGGGAATGCATTTACACCATGGGGGAAGCCCAACTGGTCTTACATGCTAGCAATGGGAGGAATACCTATTCATACTGCTGGAGGTGCTGGAGGACCACCTTATGGAGGTCCTCCCCTGGGGGGGCGGGAGGTCTTCCTCTTGGTGGTCCTGGGGGTACTGGTGGTCCTCCTCTTGGTGTTCCTGGGGCTCTTGGTGGTCCTCCTCCTGGTGGTCTTGGTGGTCCTCTTCCTGGTGGTCTTGGTGGTCCTCTTCCTGGTGGTCCTAGTGGTCCTGGGTGTCCTAGTGGTCCTCCTCCTGGTGGTCCTAAGGGTCTTGGTGGTCCTCCTCCTAATGGTCCTAGTGGCCCTAGTCCTAGAGGTCAATATTTGAGAAGTACATCATCTCATCAACCGTTTCAACAACCTATATATCATTCAACATATGGTCATACTGGTGGATACATGCCTTATCAATACTACCAGTATGTGGAACCCAATCGTTAGTTACCTTTCCTATAAACTTTGGATTTACCTGATTTATCCAAATTGATAAACAATCCCATTCGGTACAACCGTTCGTGGTCCGCGATTCCGGTAAAGTTTCCATCGGACATTCCAAAATTCGATGGAAATCAGGGGGTGATCCTAAAACCCATGTTATGACCTTCCATCTGTGGAATTCCTTGAACTCCTTGATGGATGATTATTTCCATTTGAGACTCTTCCAATGTACATTGACCGATATAGCTGTGAAATGGTACATTGAACTTCCACCACATTTGTTTGTGGACTTTAGCTCCCTGGCAACTATTTTCCTTACACACTTTTAGCTACCCATCCGTTATGAAACAGGTACGTATATTTTAACTTCACTCCGTCAGAACACCTCCAAGCACATATCCGACCATATCCATGAGTGGAGAAGGCGAAGAAGGCTTATTAAAGATCCCATCCCGGACCAACTCTTAGCTGATTGGTTCACTAAGTCATTCTTACCTCTTATCGCTCGAAATGTGGCTATGGGCGGTGCTATTACTGAAGAACAGGATATTAGTCATGCTCAGTATCTAGATTTTTTCTATTCCCAATCTAGAACACTGTATGATTTAATTGCGTAAGCTCCTTGCCCCAGCGCAGATCCCGCTAAGACACCAGCAGAAACTCTTGTTGATGGGGTGGTGTTGAGGCCTGAAAAATCACAGGTAACAACAGTAGGGAGTATCCCCAATAAATTTTCCCAACTATCTTGTTATTGTTTGGTATGGGGAATCCGTCTGGTTTACGATCCGGCTACCGTAGGTCAAGTAACAGTTAAAATGATTTACTGGTTGCGGTCTGGTCCACCGTTTAGGTTTATTTTTTAGTTTTTTATCTTTATGTATGATGTGTAAGTGCCTAACTAAATGCAGGTGATAGAGATAATGAGGAGTGTCACAACGTGATGCCCAGGTTCTTACCTCTCGTCTTACCTCTCTCGCTTCTAAATCACAAATAAAGGGAAACTAACTAAGACTAACTATCCTATCCCTAGGGATAATTATTGTAATTAATGGTGAGCAATGTATTGTATAACATGCATAAATAAAAACTACAGATAGCTATTAACATTTTTGAATACATGAATATCAATAGACAGATGAACAAAGAGATAACTCATTGTTAATTAAAACATTCATTACTCAACTACGATTGTGGAAATTTCACAGGATCACATTCACAACATGAAAGAATTCATAAGTTAGAACGATCTCACAGTTCATGGAAACAAGCTAAAACAGAAACAGTTCACATCCAACCAACCCATGTCAAACATTCAAAACTCCATAGTGCTTTCTCCAGCCGCAAAAATATATCTCTTTATTATAAGATGAAGTAGTTCTCCTTACAATAATATTCCACCAAGATGGTCTGAAAAAAGGTCCTTTCTCCCTAAAACGTGCCTATATTTATACAAAAAGCAAAAAAAATTTGGGCTGCCCCTTGCTGCCTTTTGGGATTCCGACCTTTCTTTTACAAAAAATTGTCTTGTATCTTATGCACAAAAATAAATATAATATATTAAAGTATTTATCAATATTCCAAAACATTCAACTAGGAGGGCCTAGCTTGTTCATTCATGAACTTTCTCCATATATTTGCCTCGGCTGCGATATTCTCAAAACCAAAAGATTCGAGAAATTTGATAGTGATTTCATGCTGAGCAGCCTAGGTCTTTATACCTACTATCCT
The DNA here is from genome assembly GCA_001517045.1 of Pseudotsuga menziesii. Lineage (NCBI taxonomy): Eukaryota > Viridiplantae > Streptophyta > Pinopsida > Pinales > Pinaceae > Pseudotsuga > Pseudotsuga menziesii. Next base: position 221,356 of record LPNX011233584.1, read on the forward strand.
GGCAGGAATCAAGCGCAGTTGGTCTTCCGGCAAGTGGATGCTCACAGCTGCATGTGCCACTTCAATCTTTAGTATATTTTCATCCAACTCCTTGACTTGCTGTATGGCTTGTTCATCCTCGCTGCATTTGTCCTATAAATGTTTCAAAAAAATTTCATGTTCTGGTAGCACTTCTAATCTCTTCATAGCAAAGGTCTAACACCGATTATAGGTCAAGAGCACTGTCCTACAAAATTCAGCACAGGCATCTTGTGTCCTTTTCATTGCCTTCTTTAATTCTTCTGTTGCGTTGCTGGAAAACTCAATTAGCTCGTATTATTAATTTATTGTCTCCTGTTCTTTGACACATATATCTGCATGAGATTCTTTGTTTGCTTCTACCCAAGCCATCCTTCCCTATAGAGTCTCTAGAATATCCTGGGTTCTATCCAAAAAATATGAGGTTGTATTTACAAGTTCTTCTAATCTGATGTCTATTTTTTGGACTTTAAATCTTTCTTCAACTATCCACAGTTGTATTTGATGAATCTTCTTTCTAAGCATAAGAGCATGCTTCTTTAAAGGTTCAATATCAATTTTCTGCTCCATAACTGACTTTAGTGAAGTTGCAAGTGAACTCTTTTGTTCCTTCAAGGCTGCTATTTGAGTCTCATATAGCTTAGCCTTCCCTTCTGCGATGGTCTTCTGCTCTTCTAGCTTTGTCACTTTACTTTCTAATCTGCTCTTTTCTTTATTGAGCTCTTCAATGGATAACTGAAGATGATTTTTCTCAGCCTCCAAAATCTAATATTGCAGCTGTAGTTTTCCCAACTCTGCTGAGGTAACCTGAGAATTCTTCTCCATATTTTCTGCAGATACTGCCAGAGCATCTTTATCTACCTGCAAGGTTTGACTTTCTGCCTTTGAAACTTTGACCTCATCGATCATGTCCTCATATTTTCTCTTCAGATTCTAGCTTTCACCCCTTTCCTTCTTCAAAGTTTCTTTTAGCTGGGCCATCCTTTTTTGAGACTGCTCGAGGTCAGTCATGATCCTATCCACATTGTCTTCAGTGGCTAGGGTTAGAGCTACCCCAACCCTCGCTAGTAATCATGGATCCTTATGTGCACTATGCACAACTGTTTTGTCGGTTACCTTCTTCCTTGATTTACCCCTAGTGTCCTCCTTTTCAGTTCTTTTGACAATTCTCTTTTTCTCTTTGTCATAGAATATAGTGTTAAAATTTGGTACCTCTTCTCCTTTCGTTGGCATGAAAGGGATCAAATCAATTCCAAAAGTTGACAATGAACCTTCTCCCACTATACTGCTAGAAGGAACAACATGCTCTAATGGGCTACTATCAGACTGAGCTTGTTCCTGGTCCATAGGGTCTTGTCCTTCTAGTGTCTCGGTTCTCGATCCTTCAGTTGTCATCTCGGTTTGTTGTTTTTCCTTTTGGACACCTTCTAATTGGAAACCTTCACTTTCTACCTGCTTTTTTCGGATTTCATCTTCTTCTTGTTTTTTCTTTTCTTCTTCATCCTTCTTGGATGATTCCTCAGCTGCTTACTTCTTTTCTTCCTCTTCTATTCTCAGCTAATTCTCTACTTCTTGTACAAGTCTGTTAGCCTCCTCCTCTCTCTTCTTGGCTTCTTCTTCTTCTTTCCTTTTCAATCTATCCATAGCTTTTCCTTTACCACCCACAGTTTTTATTTTTTGCTTGAATCTTTTTCTAAGGGTTGTCATGTTCTTAGCATTGCGGAAAGTCTCCTCATCTTTGTCCCAAAAATCAGTGTATTCAAAATGAACTCCAGCTTCTTTGCAGTAATTAGCTACTTTTTCCTTGGAATCATTTCTATGGAAGTTCATTTCACCGAAGTGAAAGTATTCCAATTCTTTGATAAATTCTTCTGCATTCTTCACCCTTGAAAATTTGTAACTTCCAACAAAAAATGGCACGTCAGGGTATACTGCCTTTTTCGGTTCAAAAAGGAAATTCCCTATTCCATCAATATATAACTATCTAACAGCTTCTTTATGGAATACATAATCAATAGCATATCTTGGGAGTAGAGAAGGGGCTCTCAAACCACCATGCATCCTTAAATATAAACCATCCTCTGTTAGGTAATAAATTCCAAATTCTTGCATAACCTTGAAAGCTTCTTCTAACATGCAATTGCATTCTTCCAAGAAAATCAAAGTGTATAAAGGCATGATGAAATGTTCACAGATCTCCTTGTAATAAGTGTAGTACTTATGAACCCAAAATAACTTGTAAGCAGCATATACTGGAGCCCGATCCTTATCCCAATGACACTTTAGTGTAGGGAAATACTAAGTGCATAAAATGCAATCGATCAAAATAGAGCTCATGTCGAATTCAGACTTCTTTTGGGATACTCCTCCCAATGTTGCGTTGATGCAGGCTGACAGGCCGTTCGACACTATGCTTGCCCAGTTAAAAATAGTCCCTTGTGTAGCAACATAATAAATAACAGGTATCCAACCCAGCTTAAAACTTTTCCCATTGGCTCTTCCAAAGATCCTGTTCAGCATTAAAGCGATGAACCTATATGGAGTACGAAGAGTTGATGTCTCATACCCTCCAGAAGGCCTTGTCCTGAAATTTATGCCTGGGATCATCATTTTCTTCACTGTCTCTACCAAATACAGACCTAACTTCTTTAATCAACCCTCAGTTGGATAAGTCTATGGTGTTGGTAGATGATATTCCATGGACACATAAGCAGGGTTGTATGCAGCATAACCATGCTTCTCGGTATTTTCTAGGATCATTCTTGTTACAATTGCCCTGGGAAGAATCCAACCTATCACTTCCAAACATGGAAACAGCTTAGGCCTGGTAGCCACTTTCATCAGGGATGATCTCTCAATATTCGTATATATGTGCATGTCTTCAAAACCAGCATCAAGGACACTTTGGTTTGAAATCATTCTATACACTTCTCCCCACTTGTATTCTGGTTCAACCCCAGTAGTAGATTTAGTGTCTTCATAAATGAATTCTACCTTGGTTATCATTTCTACTTCAGGTTCTTCTTTAGCTACTTGGGCTTTCTTCTTCTGTTTCCTTGGCATATTGTAGTGCTGGAAATCAACCTGTAATATTCATGCAACATGGTTTCAGTCTAACTATCTCTAGCAACCGGTATAGTGATAAACTAGAAAACATACAAATATTACCATCTCTTTGATATGCATGCAGGAAATATATGTCAATACCACAGTCCTTCTGAATGAGAGATTTTAACAAAGAAACCCTGCTCAAAACTCTGTTATCCTAAAACCCTAGTCTTCTCTAGCCTCCTAAAACCGATATGGGCACCTCGACCTTGAGGCAAAACTCACCCTGCAGCTTTCTTCAACAAAATCCCCCAAACCACTATCAATTCACGATCCTCCTTCGTCTCATGGACATCTACTACTAACGAGTATGTGACTCCCTAACCCCAGGCTAAAGATGAAGCAACCAAGAATAGGGTAGTGAAGACAGTGAAACACCTGTCTGCACCGCGCCCTAAACCCTCGCAAAACTGTCGTAGGTGCACTCATGGTAGACAAACTAAAACTCCCCGACCAAAATGAAATGTTCACAGCCAATGAGCTAAGCCCTCAATAAAAGGATAAAAAATCACTGCGAGAAAGCCACAAAATGCAAAGCAACCTAGCCCCACCATGGAAACCTAAGCCTGTCCCCTTGGCGGTTAAACATTAACAAAACAAGAAAACCAAAATCGTGAATATATCCTACCTGGCAATGACGATACAGGAAACCTAGATGGGAGCACCTTCCGCGGGTGCATAGGAGAACGAATGGAAGCTTGACAGCTACGTAATCAACATGATAGATGGCTTCTACTATGAAAATGACAAATAACAAACCCAAACAACACTATATAGACCTCGATCGAGAGCAGAGAACACTAGCAACGGGAAAACCATTTAACCACTATTGGGAGACCAACTCCGAAGAAAAACCACGGTGTCGGCTGCTTATCACTCTATTCACCTGGTGATCACTTGGGAGAGAAAAATCCAAAAATGGAGGCACTAGTCTCATCGGAATCGACGAAGAAAACAAGAAGCTTTCAGATCAGCTCATAACTAACTTTTCATAACGTCAATCAATGGACAGACTAACATTCCAAATCATTCCAGAAAACAAACCCGACTACAAGATTTGACCACTTAATTGGTTATTGGAAGAGGATAGCTAAAGGGACATCCAATTCATCGGATCCACTTTGTACTAAGGCGCCGAAACCTCGGCAGACAAAATCCGAAGGATAGACAAACTCACTCCAACACTTTGACTTCGATCTTGAAAGGCTCTTGACAAAACCCATCGGAAAGCTAGTGAACTGTTCCTCCGCTACCTCAAAAGACTAGTTAACTAAGCATCCAATATCAGAAATCTAGTTGACTGAGCCTCTGATATAGACATGCAAAAATACTAAAGTTTTTTGGAAATTTTTTTATCCTAGAGAAAACCTTGGCAAAAAATAAACATTCCTAGGCTAGTTTGAAACTAAAACAAAACAAGGGGGGAACCTAAAAATAATTTTTTTTTGGGAAAATGTTGCAACTGCAACAATTGGCGAATACCTGGTGGACCTAGATCTTTGAACAACTTGTTCTTTGATAAAACAGACTGTTTTGATGGTTCCATTTTACTAGATTTCTTCAAGACATTTGGATTCCTAAATGCAAGATTTATGCACTTTAACCATTGATGATAGTCCAAGTTTAAGAAGGGGAACCAAGATTTCAGAGTCTGGATAACTCTTTTGAGGCCAAGAATATGAATTTTATTTTACCTCTACCTTTGGGTGGCTTCCAACTTAGACACCACAGGATCATAACATATGGTAAACAGATATATCCATTTGTTCATCATTCCCCTACCAATTTGCACTTTTTATGCTTCTGGACTTTAGTCCTTTTGAGTCCTCCTGATTGCTTTCTTTCTGAATTTTAATTCAGGATCCTCTATCCATAGTGTCCTTTTGTGTGAGAGATATTTTAATTTTAACTCACAAATGGAGAAGAACTTTGGAAATCTCATTCATACTGATGTGGTTCAGTATGTGTTTTTGATACATATTCTTTTTTAGGAGATTTCGACTCTCATTATCCTTTTGGATTTCAATTTATGGCATGGGATCATTTAAATATAATACACTGTTTACCTTGCTTCCTTTCCATGGGTCTTTTGTTGTTACCCCCTAGGACAACTTTTAATGTGATATGAATGTAGCCTCAAAATAGTACTCCGGAATTTTCTATCCTTAGTTATTGCACAGGGATTAGGAAGGACTTCAATGCGTTCATAACCATCTAGAAAATATGCTAATCTTGAAGATTTTTTTTTAAAACATTGTACAAGTCAATAGTAGGCAGTCTCGTGATCAAAGATTTTAGTTAATCGAGAACTCTGATGAACTCCATACAACCAAAAGTCGTGCTGGTTTATTGAAACAGAAGCAAACAAAACTTTACAACCAATCAAATTCTAAGCAAGTAAAAGCAAGCAACAAACCAAATCGTTTATTTATGTACAAGAAAACAAAATAAAAAATGATCAAGAAAAGTAAGGCTTGAGAACTAAACCATTTACTAGTAAGTTCTCCTCCCACAACTGTGAGTCTTGAAACTTGTAAGTTGAGGGGCCTATCTTTGCTGCAATTTGAAAAGGGCCTACCCATAATTGCTAAAACTTAGTGTGCTTTCCCTTCTCATCATGTGGGTAATCCCACTTAAGAACCATATCTCCTACTTCGAACTCTTTGTTCCCAGCTTTGTGTTTGTCAAACCAACGCTTCACCATCTCTTGTTGATGCTTAAACCTTTCCTGGGCTTTGGACCTAGACTCTTCTGACTTCAACAGATTATAGATTTGGATTTGCATAATTTCATTATCAGTACCCCTAGACTCTTGGGCTAGTATGGAAGATGGCAATAGAATATTAGGAGGGAGGACAACTTCTTTTCCATAGACGAGAGTGTATGGTGACACACCTAAGGAATTATTGGGTGTGACTCTGTCAACCCAGAGTGCATTAGGTAAAGCTAGATGCCAGCTCCTTTGATTTTCTATCACTGTTTTCTTTAAAATTCTAATCAGATTTTTGTTTGTAGATTCTGCCAAACCATTTCCTTGTGGGTAATAGTTTGCAAAATAGTGCAGCTTAATTCCTCTTTCATTAGAAAATGTAGTTAATATAATAGAAGAAAAATAAGAAGCATTGTAAAAAACCAGGGAAATTGGAACCCCAAACCTGGTCATAATATGGTTCTGCAAGAAATCCATAACTACATCTTCATTTAATTTTCGTAGCGATATGGCCTCTACCCATCTAGTGAAATAATCAGTTGCTGTCAGAATATACTTGTGCCACAATGAGGAATTTGGGTTTATTTCTCTGATAATGTCGATTCCCGATTGTTCAAATGGTTCTGAAATAATTACTGGTTTCAATGGTCCTGCTGCGTTAGCTTTCCTTCCACTGCTTCTTTGGCAAGTATCACACTTTCTAACATGAGCATGAGCATATTTAAACAACGTGGGCCAATAATATCTAGCCCGAAGAATATTTTGTGCTATTGTGTCTCCGGAAAAGTGACCTCCAACAAGTCCATCATGTAATTCTACTACGACCTTCTTTGCATCTTCTTGTTCCAAGCATCTGGGAAATACTCCATCGTAGTTCTTTCTGAAAAGTATTCCATCAATGCTCTGATACAAAGCTAATTTCATATGCAATGCTCTTCTTTGCTTGGGACTCCAATGCTCCAAAAAATACCCTTCTTGGAGATAATGGACTAAATCATGATACCAGGAGTCTGGAGCTGTAAACAGAGGACATACATCCACCATGTGTAGTTCAGCTTCATTATCCCAGCTTCTATCTTCATTATTTGATCACCAGTCATTAGTTTAAAAATCCCTTGTCCCTTAACTATGGTTGCTGGTTTGAATTCAAGATCATATTCTTGCAAAGCAGTCACCCAATTACCTCTTCTCTCTCCCAATTCTTTCTGCACAAAAAGGGATCGTACTGCTGGGTGTGGGACTATTACTTTGGTGCAATTCTTAAGTATGTATGGCTTGAATTGTTTTACCACCTTAAAAACTGCATAATATTGTTTATCAACTGTGGGATAGTTCAATTCAGCCCCTTGCAGACCAGTGGTCATAAATGATATGGGATACTCATCTCCCCTATCCTCTTTCTGTGTAAGCACAGCTGCTAACGAATCATCGAAAGCAAAAGTATAGAGAATAAAATCCTTTTCAAAATTTGGAATTTTGAGTGATGGGATGTGAGCAACAAATTTTTTTATCTTACTAAATGCATTCTTCTCCACATCAGTCCATTTGAACTGCACACTCTACTTAACCATTTGTTGCAAAGGTTTAACGATTTGAGCAAATTCTGGTACAAATCTTCACACAAAGTTGATTGTCCCTATAAAAGATTGCATACCTTTTTTATTATGGGGTAAAGGAATCTGTTCTATGGCTCTAATCTTCTCTGGGTTTATGGAGATCCTATTTTTAGAAATAACATGACCCAGTAGCTTTCCTTCTGTGACTGCGAACACACATTTCTTGGGATTTAATGAAATGCCATATTTTCGGCAACGCTCGAAAATCTGTTTCAAATGAAATGCATCCTCTTCTCTCTTCTTTGAAAATATTGTAACATCATCTAGATAAACCACAACACTATAGCCAATCAGACCGTAGAAATCTATATCCATAGCCCTCTGGAACGTAGCTCCAGCATTGATAAGTCCAAAGGACATCTTCATATACGCAAAAGTTCCTCACTTGGTTCTGAAAGTGGTCTTGAGTTTGTCCTCTTCTACTACTAATACTTGATTGTAACCAAAAAATCCATCCAATAGAGAGAACAGTTCAGACTCTGAGACCATCTATAGTATTTGTTCCATGGGTGGGACAGGATAATTATCTTTATCTGATGCACGATTAAGATTTCTGAAATCTACGGAAAGTCTAATTTCACCAGACTTTTTCCGCACTAGCACCAAGTTATAGACCCATTCTGAATGTCTGACTTTAAATATGATTTTAACATCTAGCATCTTTTTCACTTCGCTTTGAATTAGTGATTCAATTTTGGGATGCATTTTCCTTAGAGGTTGCTGATAAGGTTTGATTCCAACCTTGATTGGAATCACATGTTGTATAATTTTAGTGTCATATGTCTTTAGGTCTTCATAATTCCAAGCAAATACATCTTTATATTGTCTGAATAAGATGATGAATTTACTCCTCTCACCGAGTGAACAACACTTCCCCAAATTTACATATTTGGGTTCAGCTTCAGTCCCTAAATTTATCAGCTCAAATTGTAAATACGAGCTATGAGTCTTGACATTCAGTGGCTTTCTAAACTTGTTGTCTAAATCAAACATCTATTCCAAGGTTCTAACTCCCTTTGGAATGAAATTCCCGAACTTTAATTCCACTTAATGTTCTTCATCATCTATTATTGCTACTTTGAAAGTATCATCATTCAATAAACACTCCAAGGTTTGTTGATCATTGTCAAAAACCCTTATATTTGTGATGCTATCTGGAATTGAAGGCCTGAAAAGTAATTCAATAGAGCATCTATTATTTGAAGGTGCCAATCTTGCAGCTGAGGTAGCTAATAAGTCAGCTGCTGCAATATTTAATATAGGAATTGACACAATATTGAATGCATGAAAATTTATCAGTAAATCCCAAACTTCATTTTGGTAAGCTTTCAAATGTGGTGAAATACAGTGTATTTTGTTCCGAATTTGTTTAACAACGATTTCGGAATCTCCATATACTTTCAAATTTTTTACTTTCAATTCTATTGATTTTTTAAGTCCCTGAACTACTGCTTCGTATTCAACTATGTTATTTGTGCATTCGAATTCAAACCTACATGAAAGAAAATGTTTATTTTTTTCTAGATCAATCAGGGCACAACCAGCTCCCGATCCTTCCAATGTTTTAAAGCCATCGAAATACAGAATCCAAAAAGTTTCTACTCCTACTGGATTTGAATTTATAACTACATCTGAAACTAAATCTAGTATGTTACAATCAAACTCATTAGCTCGTGAAAATTGAAGGAGATTGGGCTGGATATCAGGTATACTATTGGCTTCTTCAGCTTGGTAATTTCCTGGTTCTAGTTCAATGAAATAGTTTCCCAAAACAAAGTTTACTGGTTCATTTTTCCTTCTAATTGAGTCACATTATATTTCATTTGAGGCTCTCTTAACACTTTTATCTGATTTTGACATCCCTTAAAAGGAAACCACAAATATGACCAATTTGATGCAAAATACCCTTTTAACCTTGCTGACCAAACCCGGCTCAAAAGCAAACCATAAGCATCTGGGATGTCTGATACGACAATGTCTATGTACTAGCATACCCTCTCATCTGCAGATAAACGAATCAGAACATCCTCCATTTATCCTATTACTTTTACTGTTGTTATGTCTAATTGAAGAACCTAGCCTGTAGCAGGTTTAGGTTGACCATTTATTTTCTTATAGATTGAAAGTGGCATAACATTGACTGATGCTCCTGAATCCACTAAACAATTATGCACATTATAGTTGAAAATATCAAAGGTTAGAAGAAATGCTGAAGTTTTATACTTATATTTTCCTCCTAAGCTCGCCTCACCGATCTCTTCCTCAGGTTGGTTTTCAATGGGAGGCTCCTCCTCAGATGTCTCAAGTGCTTCTAAAAGCTTCTCCTTTTGCTGAGGTAGATTGCACATTTCAAACAATGATATAATTGCTTTAGCCTTTTTAATGTCTTCCACAACATCATATCTCATCTCATGTTCCTTGGAGATTCTTCTTGACATTTTTAGTTTTATCTTTAGTAGGCTTTACAAGTGTATTGACTTTCTTAGGATCCTAAATTGAAATAACAAACTCAGGTATGTTAGCAATTGAAGTGTTGTTCTTTACCTTCTTCATGCTTTCTTGAAGTTTCTTAATCTTTGGAAGTATTGAGTTATCTTCTTTTAATGGATTTTGAATTCTTGTAGTTACATTAGTATCTAGTATTTCCTCTTTGTTAGGGAGGTCTTCATCTTCCATGTTAAATATAGAAACACGGTCCCATAAAACCAAGGTATCATCCTCTTGTGTTTTTGTAGATTCATGATCTTTCCCTTTCTCCTCCTCAGTTTCTGTCAGCTTGGAATCCAATAATTGGTTCATTACTAATGTCATAGAATTACTCCACTGTGGGAAATTCTTCTCAGAATGAAGTTGTTGATGGAAAGTGAAAAAATTATTCATTCCTGCATCAGCCAAATTCATTGTTGAAGGGCTGTGCGGAGGAGGTTTAGGTTGACTGTTGTCTTCTCTTTTTTTTATAATAAGGCTTATATTGTTTGTGAGCCTCCTTTCTTTTTCTAAATCAATCACCCTGTTTGATAACTTATGCATCATCTTTACCATCCCATCTAACTCCTGTTATCGTTCATCCTTAGGTTTAGTTAATAATAGTGGCTTTTTATTTCCATAAGTTCTTTCATCCGACTGTGTAGGATAGTGTTCTATACTCTCCAATTCTACCTCTACCTTCTCATATTCTTCATAGGTTTCTACCAATGTGGGTCTAAATGATCTCTGTAATGTTCCAAATTTTGCATTGGGTCACAATGGCCAAATCACATTTTCCATATTCATGAAAGTTGTCAAATGGATGCTAAAAGTCAAATAATTGTCAAGGAGGAAAATCACTAGTTTCCTAGGTTGGGGGTGGAAGTTTTGAGATTTGGAATAAGGGGGATAATAAATTATATTTATAAATTAGAAGGGGATAAATATTTAATAATGTAGCTTATTAAATAAATACAAGAGAAAATGGAAGTGGAAATGGAGCATGAAGACACATGGAGACTATGGGGCCCACACTAGCTAGAATTCCTATGTTAAATGGTATATTTCTCTTGAAAATTCGAATATATGGAAAGCCTAATGTTTTGGATGGATTATAAGGTTAATATAATTTTCCATATACTTCATAGGTCGAATTTGGGATGAATTGTAACTTACATGGGAGAGGAAGAGCCAAATGGAAGTTTCATGGACACTTGGCTAGATTTCCCTTACATTTATGACATCTATGACACCAATGATGGAGATTCTATGACAGTTATGACACAATTCAGATATGAAGGCTGACATACTGACACAATGACATTTCAAGACTAAATATATCATCTTAGAGGTCGAATTGGGGATTTGGAGAAGGCCAAGAGGCTCCTACTCAAATTTGGGAGAAGAGGGAAGGTGAAGAGAGAGGCAACATGGCATAGCATGAGAAGCCACACCAATTCGACTTGGATTTTGTTTATGGATGGATTTGGAACCTTATAAGACCAATAATTTTTATAAAATACAAGTATCATCCATGAGAAGAATCTTTTTCTCATTTGTGAATTTTGAGAGCTAGTGGATGACTAGTTTTCTTGCTTAAGCCAATTTCGAGGGTGAAAGATTCCCATCCTAGTTGGTGTTTGGAAAGGCCACTCAGGTATTTCATGGATATTTAATGGAGTCTTATTTTCATGTTTAATATACATGAAATCATGTGTATTCTTCTATTGCAACACTCTCTCTCAACTATTTCCAGTTTTCACACCATATTCATGCCAATGGAGGGATTGCGCTTTGGGTGAGCTATTGATCTATTTTGGGAAGATTATAATTCCAATTATCTTATTTTTTGATGTATATTATATTTATTTCATTTTTATAAGACTCTCAGGTTGAAATACCCAAAATAATTCATGTAAAAATGTTGAACAATGAAGAAATAGTGTCATTTCCCCACTATCTTGTTGTGAACCATTGTAATGCTGATGATTTCAAATTGGGAGAGCCTTTAATTGTCTATTTATGATTTTAAGAAGCTCAATATTCTATTTTATTCATTCTCATAAAGTTTCAAGTCTAAATTCCCAATATTTGTATGTCAAAATGACTTTTGATGAGCAAGCAATGACCATTTCCACTCTATTTTGATATATGCCATGGTAATGCTTATTATTTCAAATGGAGTAATTTATGTCTGATAAATTTATGATTTATGGACTGTAATTAATATTTATTTCAATTCTCATGTTCATTAGTGAATCATTTGAATCCATTTTTATTGCATTGGGAGCAGATTTGGAGCATTTTCCCCAAGGGTCGAAATTGTGACTTGGGAGTTGTTTTGGAAAGAGTCATAACAGCTTGTATAAACTGAACCATGATGCATATGAGAATTTTAAAAGTTACCTTACACATTCCCAGCCTCTTTTCATAAGTTCAAGTGACTTTGGGATCGTTTGTGAAGCCGTTTCCAACAATTACCTAAGGGGAATTGGAGCCCCAATTTGGTAGTAGAGACTTCTGCTTTGAACAGAACATTAAACAAGTTTACATAAGTAATTGGGAGGTAAAAAAACATACATGAACATAATATTTAATTTATATTATCATTCATGTACCTTCAAAGAAAATTTGGAAGCATTTGGGTCAATTTGGAGGTCTAGACATCAAAACTAGTCAAGAGCCAAAATTGTGAAAAAATTGGAAACTTTTGGGCATTTTAATAAAATTCCAAAAAGGGGACATTACAGTGGTATCAGAGCATGATATTGGAACCTTATGTGATCTGATATTTATGAGTACAATAATTCAGTGACCACCATTATATATTGAAACCAAAAGTGCTTTTGTTGAAGAGGAAAAAAAAGGTAGGAGAAGAAGGCAATTTTTTTGGAAACTATGACTAGGCATGAAAAGAGAACCTCATATGACGGTGAGGAGATAATAAAAATCATGGAACCTATATTTGAATACATGACCAAGAATATTATGAAAGGATTTGAATTTTTGGCTATCCAAAGTTGGGAAAAATATATTGATTTTAAGAAAACCAGGGAGAAAAATGCATTAGCTTGTTTGAAGGAGAAAAAGGAGGAGACCCATGAACCACCTAGTTCTAAAATAGGTGGAGTAGAAGAAGTAGTACATGAATATGATCAAAATTAACTCTCAAGTGACTCTGAAAAATATGAATAGACATCACATGAGTATGAAGAAGTTTTTATTGGAAATACTGAAGATAATTTTGAGACACATGCTACCTTGGAAATGAAACAAAGAGCATCTACTGATGGACGCTTGAACTATGAAGGAGTACCTACTGATGGATGATCACAACTCTATGTTGGTGACATAGATATCAGATTTCAAAATGTTTCTGCAAGACAAAATTCCATTAAACATGAAAATGAAGACCTTGTAGCAATTGAAGAAGAAACAAGATCAACTTCCCCATCACCACTTGAGCTTCATGAAGTTGGTCCAAGCAAGAAGGAAGAAGATGAGGAGGTTCATTTGCAAGAGCCTCATTTTCTTGAAGGATCTTTAAAGATGAATGAAAAGAATATCCAAGAGGTGCTTAGCATACTCCATGACACTCAAGCATTGGTATCAAATTCTTGTTGGAGAGCTACTTCCTTGGAGGATCCATCCTTCCTTGAAGACATGGAGAAGATCCAAAGAGCAATGTGCAACATCAAAGGTAATTTCATGTCTTTGATTTTTTATAAAAAAAAAAATTCATTGAGCTTATTGAATGGTTACATGAATCCTACTTGAATAATAATGAAGTTATTCATAAGCTCACAATTCAAAATGAGCAACTTCTTGAAAAGTTGCAAGACACTTGTTTTTCCTCCTATGTTTCAGTTTGTCAAATGGTAGATTGTTTGGAGGATTATCATGACATGGTGTGTCATGAGAAATTTAGAAATTTGAATTCCCTTGATGTATTTGAAGATGCACTTGAAGAGATACAAACACTTGATGTGGTTGAAGAGAAACTTGAATTGTCTCTTGATGAAGGGTATGCAATTTTTAAAGAAGAACATGATTCCTCTACATTGGAACCAATCTATGACAAAGGTTTCACACTCTTGAAGGAGCTGCATAATCCTACCCTTATGGATCCTTCACATTATGACAATTTTGCACTTACTGATCATTTGGGTGAGTTGGTTCTTTCTCCTACATCCTACACTTCTAAATTTTGCAGCAGTCATCCTAATGAAGTATGTGTGAAAGGTTTCTTTTTGATGGTGCCACATGAAGAGCATGGAAATTCTATTTCTCCTTTTGATGATGGAATTATTATAGCACCATATTATTTGCATTTTCAGCAGCATCCTTTTTTATAGTATGATTATACACATCTACATGGGTGCACCTATGATGTTCACTTGAGTCACTTGGAGACTCATGATTTTCCTTGCTCCTTTCCTAGTCTATTTGAAGTTGGAGGAACTTCATCCCACACTTGGGTGAAGATTTATATGATTGAAGAACATCATTATTGGCAGCGACATCCTCTAATGTTACATGATGATATACATATTCATGAGTGTATTGATGAGACTTCTTTGAGCCACTTGAAATCTTCATGTTTTCCTTGCTCCTTATTTTGTTCAGATTTTGGTGGAGGTTCTCCATTCACTTATTGGATGAAAGAACACATGGATGATTATATTGATGCACATTACATATCATTTGGAGCACATTATTATTCACATTTAAATCAGCATTCCTTGTTTCTTTCTGATGATGCACATCTACATGGATGCACCCATGATATGCATTTGAGTCACTTGAAGACATATGGTTTTTATTGCTCAACACTTTGTTCATTTGACGTTGGAGGAACTTCATCCAACACTAAGGTGAATAGACTTATGATAGGAGAACATTTTTGTTACCAGCCACATACCTTGTTATATATTTAGGATTCACTCATTCATGAATGTATGGGTAATACTTCTTTGAGTCATTTGAAGTCTCCTTGTTTCTATTTCTCACTATTTGGTTCAAATTTGAGTGGAGATTCTTCATTCACTTCTTGGATGAAAGAATACATGGCTGAATATTTTGATGAATATCACTTCCTTTTGGAGCAGCATTATAAGACATGGGATACTCACCCATGTCATTGGAGTAGATTTTATTGGTCACTTGAAGCATGTATGTACTTGGCAAATGGTAGTCTACTCACTGGGAGGTATAAGCACTTTCATGATTTCTTGGTGAGGCACCTCCTTGATGTACATTCTTATTATGTTGTTATATACTTTGATTATATATATTATGCACTCATGATGTTTGGAAGAATTCATACAAGAAAATGGGATCTAGGAATTCTCTTTCCAAATGGTATGGGTTGGAGAGAATTCTTAATTGTTGGAGTGCAATGCAAGCAATGGGACCCTGGGATAGTTTTTAGTCCCACCGATTTCAAATTGTTTGGGAAACAAGCAGTATGGGAGATGGATTCCCCACTTAATAATGTGATGTGAATCAGATTAGTAAAGCAGCAAGCATGGTGGTTCCTCTCTGAAATATTCATGGAATCTCAAAGACTCAAGGTGGGCAGCTCAATGGCAACTTCAAAGTATCATACAGAAAGCAAGTTCTTCAGCAACCATGTTTGAAATTGCTTGAGGACAAGCAATATTGGTAAGGGAGGATTTGTAATGTACCAAATTTTGCATTAGGTCACAATGGCCAAATCACATTTTCCATATTCATGAAAGTTGTCAAATGGATGATGCTAAAAGTCAAATAATTGCTAAGGAGAAAAATCACTAGTTTCCTAGGTTGGGGGTGGACGCTTTGAGATTTGGAATAAGGGGGATAATAAATTATGTTTACACATTATAAGGGGATAAATATTTAATAATGTAGCTCATTAAATAAATACAATAGAAAATGGAAGTGGAAATGGAGCATGAAGACACATGGAGACTATGGGGCCCACACTAGCTAGAATTCCTATGTTAAATGGTATCTTTCTCTTGCAAATTTGAATATATGGGAAGTATAATGTTTTGGATGGATTTTAAGGTTAATATAATTGTCCATATACTTCATAGGTCGAATTTGGGATGAATTGTAGCTTACATGGGAGAGGAAGATCCAAATGGGAGTTTCATGGACACTTGGCTAGATTCCACTTACATTTATGACATCTATGACACCAATGATGGAGATTCTATGACAGTTATGACACAAGTCAGATATGAAGTCTGAAATACTGACATAATTACATGTAAGTACTGAATATAGCATCTTATAGGTCGAATTGGGGAGTTGGAGAAGGCCAAGAGGCTCCTACTCAAATTTGGGAGAAGAGGGAAGGTTAAGAGAGAGGCCACCTGGCATAGCATGAGAAGCCACACCAATTCGACTTGGATTTGGTTTATGGATGGATTTGGAACCTTATAATACCAATAATTTTTATAAAATACAAGGATCATTAGTGAGAAGAAGCTTTTCCTCATTTGTGAATCATGAGAGCTAGTGGATGACTAGTTTTCTTTCTTAAGTCAATTTCGAGGGTAAAAGATTCCCATCATAGTTGGTGTTTGGAAAGGCCACTTAGGTATTTCATGGAGATTTAATGGAGTCTTATTTGTAGGTGTAAGCTATAGGAAATCATGTGAATTCTTCTATTGTAGCACTCTCTCTCAACTATTTCCATTTTTCACACAATATTCATGCCAAAGGAGGGATTGCGCTTTGGGTGAGATATTGATCTCTTTTGGGAAGATTATAATGCCCATTATATTATTTTATGATGTATATTATTTTTATTTCATGTTCATAATACTCTCAGGTTGAAATACCCAAAATAATTCATGTAAAAATGTTGAACAATGAAGAAATAGTGTCATTTCCCCACTATCTTGTTGTGAACCATTGTAATGCTGATGATTTTGAATTGGGAGAGACTTTAATTGTCAATTTATGATTTTAAGAATTTAAATATTCTCTTTTATTCATTCTCATAAATTTTCAAGTCTAAATTCCCAATATTTGTATGTTAAAATGACTTTTGATGAGCAAACAATGACCATTTCCACTCTATTTTGATATATGCCATGGTAATTCTTATTATTTCGAATGAATTAATTTATATCTCATAAATATATGATGGATGGACTGTAATTAATGTGTATTTCAAGTCGTATGTTCATTAATTAAGAAATGGAATCCATTTTACTCATTTTTATTGCATTGGGAGAAGATTTGGAGCATTTTCCCCAAGCGTCGAAATTGTGACTTGGGAGTTGTTTTGGAAAGAGTCATAAAAGCCTATATAAACTGAACCATGATGCATATGAGAATTTTAAAATGTCCCTTACACATAACCATCCTCTGTTCATAAATTCAAGCGACTTTGGGATCGTTTGTGAAGCCATTTCTGACAATTACCCAGGGAGAATTGGAGCCCCAATTTGCTAGTAGAGACTCTTGCTTTGAACAAAACATTAAAAAAGTTTAAAAAGTAATTGGGAGGTAAAAAAACATACATTAACATCATATTTAAGTTATATTATCAGTAATGTACCTTCAGAGAAAATTTGGAAGCATTTGGGTCAATTTGGAGGTCTAGACATCAAAATTAGTCAAGAGACAAAATTGTGGAAAAATTGGAAAATTGGGCATTTTAATAAAATTCCAAAAAGGGGACATTACAATATCTTGGAAAACATGGCTAGATATAGACCAAGGGATGAGGTATAGTACTCAATCAGGGCATGCTCATATGGTTTTTCAGCTGCACTGAAGTTGTTTAGGTAAGTAGCAAATCTTTGAGTGAAGTTATGTACTTTTTCTTTCTTTTCCTTCTTTAGAGAAATTAATCCTTTCATTAAAGCTGCATGAGTTTTCTAGATTCCGTATTTTCTTCTGAAAAGTATCTCAAATATATTCCAATTTGTGATCAAATTTGTGAGTAAGGAAAAGTACCATGAAGCTGCTTTTCCTTTCAGGGTATGAGGAAACAATCTACGGACTACATCTTCATGTTTTGCTACTCGTAGCCCCTCTAAAGCCAAATAAAAACTATGCAAATGATCATCAACAATAATTCCTTCACTTGGTTCAACCTTGGGTAACATTTTTTCAAAACTCTAAGGAAAATCATGTAATGGAGGTGTCATATTTAAAGGAGATCTAGATCTCCAAGCGAGTTGTGGAGGTGGCTGATTGGAATTTACATTGGCCATGATTCTGAGTGGAGTATGAGGTGGGGACTGAACATGGGTCTGACAAGGTGAATAGTGAGGGGAATCTGGTCCCAATTTATCCAAAGGTTCATCAAATTATTGTAAGGTTGTTTCTACCAATTCTTCAAGATCTTCTACCAACACTGAGTCTTCCAATTGAGGACGGTCCTTCTTCTGATACTCTCTTCTAGGTAGGACAGAGACAATAGGTAATCCTCCAACATTTTTTGCGTATGGACTAGTAATCCTCCTTAAATCATCAACCACTTCATTATCCATGGGATAACGATACCCTTTTCCCTTTTCTTCAGGAGTGGGTTTGTGAGGCAAATTGGTTTCAGAACTGTCACCGATGGAGAAATTTCGAGAAAGCGGGCTTCCTCGGCCAGCCATGCACTGGTGGCCCTCCTTCTAGCACCAAAACTATTGAGGCCTGAAAAATCGCAAGTAACAATAGTAGGGAGTATCCCCAATAAACATTCCCAACTAGCTCGTTATTGTTTGGTATCTGGAATCCATCTGGTTTACGCTACGGCTACCGTAGGTCAAGTAACAGTTAAAATGCTTTACCGGTTGCGGCGTGGTCCACCATTTAGGTGTATTTTTTAGTTTTTTTATCTTTATGTATGATGTGTAAGTGCCTAACTAAATGCAGGAGATAGAGATAACGAGGAGTGTCACAATGTGATGCGCAGGTTATTACCTCTCTCGCTTCTAAATCACAAATAAAGGAAAACTAACTAAGACTAACTATCCTATCCCTAGAGAGCAATAATGTAATTAATGGTGAGTAATGTATTGTATAACATGCATAAAGAAAAACTACATATAGCTGTTAACATTTCTGAATACATGAATATCAATAGACGGATGAACAAAGAGATAGCTCATTGTTAATTAAAACATTCATTACTCAACTACGATTGTGGAAATTTCACAGAAATAAACAGGAGCACATTCACAACATGAAAGAATTCATAAGTTAGAATGATCTCACAGTTCATGGAAACAAGCTGAAATAGAAATAGTTCACATCCAACCAGTCCATGTCAAACATTTGAAACTCCACAGTGCTTTCTCCAGCCGAAAAATATATCTCTTTATTATAAGATGAAGTAGTTCTCCTTACAATAATCTTCCACCAAGATGATTAGAAAAAAAGGTCCTTTCTCCCTAAAACTTGCCCATATTTATACAAAAAGCAAAAAACTTTTGGGCTTCCGACCTTTCTTTTACAAAAATTTGTCTTGTAGCTTGTGCACAAAATTAAATATAATATATTACATTATTTATCAATATTACAAAACATTCAACTGGCAGGGCCCAACTTGTTCGTTCATGAATTGTCTCCATATATTTTCCTCGGCTACTATATTCTCAAAACCATAAGGTTTGAGAAATTTGATAGTGATTTCATGCTGAGTAGCCTAGTTCTTTATACCCACTATCCTAGTAGGAATCAAGCGCAGTTTGTCTTCCAGCAAGTGGATGCTCACAGTTTTATGTGCCACTTCAGTCTTTAGTATCTTTTCATCCAACTCCTTGACTTGTTGTATGGATTGTACATCCTTCCTGCATTTGTCCTATAAATGTTTCAAAAACATTTCATGTTCTGGTAGCGCTTCTAATCTCTTCGTAGTGGAGGTCTGACACCGATTATAGGTGTCAGAACCCCAAAAATTCTGAAAAATTTAAATTTTTTAAAAATAGCATATATTCTCATTAAATGCAGTCATTAACTGTTTGATTAGTTTATGTTACTAGAATTGTAACTGAATGATCTTTTTATTACACTTAACTTTGAAGAAGAGTTTCTTTTCAGTTATTGATTGTTTTCTGTTTGTGACCACAAGGTGGGTTTGTCATGAAGGACTAGGCTTACTTAGCTTCCGAGCTAACGTAGCAACTTTATTCTCTTACAGATATACAGGTAAGATGTACGGGTCGCCGCTAACAAATCTCAGAAGTTTACAATTCAATTTGCTGTATAATTTTATTTTGTGCAAGTATACTCATGCTAGACAGATTTAACAGGCTCTAAAGGCAAATCTTTTACTAAGTTTTTCTTTTGAGATCTAAAGCTAGAGAATTGAATTCTACTCATAAAGATTGCAGTTAAAATATGGTTTAACAGATCCACTTAGTACGAAACTATTAAATGTTCATACTGGAAGTAAGTGTAAAATGCAATAATTATCTCTTTACTAACAGCTAGCATGGTAGAAAATTACAACATCAAGGATTAAATTCTATTATTCATAGTTACTGTAGCAATGCCATGTTTAGATTGCAATATGATCAGGTTTGCATCTGTAGTTGTAAATGCTAAGATATTACAAGTATCGACCTATACTTTTCTTACTTTAAACATTTACAAAGTTTACCGTTTGATACAAGTCTTCTCTTAACATTTTAAGGATTCACAATGTTTTGGAATGCTACTTCTATTTCCATGATCGACATTTGGATAATAACCCAAAAACACCTTTAGAATCAATCCTAGATTT
Source organism: Pseudotsuga menziesii (assembly GCA_001517045.1). Taxonomy (NCBI): domain Eukaryota; kingdom Viridiplantae; phylum Streptophyta; class Pinopsida; order Pinales; family Pinaceae; genus Pseudotsuga; species Pseudotsuga menziesii. Next base: position 242,000 of record LPNX011233584.1, read on the forward strand.
ATCATAATTAAACCCATTTATGAGTTTTCCAGACTATACTACCAAACAAGGAAGGTTAAATTACACAAGCTGCCTAACTTACACTGACTTATAAAATCTTTGTAAATCTTTGAGCTTGGAAAAATAACAAAATTCTAATTGTTACCATAAGGATTCTAAGACTATTGAGAGACTGTTAATCTATTAGCAATAACAAGGAAAATGGACTAGAGTAACCCAAACTCAAAATTATTGGGTTAAATAAATTGTTTTCCACAAGTTATAATCATTTAAAAAGGAAATGTCAAGTCTTTTACCTTCATTGAAGACTATGGCAATTGGCAAAATAGTTGTAGTATTGTAAACAACTACGCCTAACATTAATCCAATATTCTTATAACTCCTTATATTTAAAAAAATTCTCTATGTCTATATACTTACAAGACTAATCATGAACAATATCTATAATGCAAAGTTTTATATGCATTATTCTAACGTACGTGGTTGAAAATTATGTCGCATGTGATACTATGGTATAACGAACCTTACGAGATCTCCACGCTATGATTTGGTTTGAAAAATCAATCAATGGCGATCTCGTCGTGGAACATTAGAACTCAACCCACTACATGCAATGTATTAAAAGTAATACGTGGTCTCTCCTCAGCCATGCATTGGTGTTATAAAACAGTTGACTCAACCCTAATTCGTCATTTCTCCCTTGCCTTCAGGCTTTGGCTGATCTGCAAACCCTCCTGGTCCATTTTGTTGTTGCGTTGTCTGATAGCAGCTCCTATGCTGCTCCATCTCTTTAAGAGCTCATCTACTGCACTGTGTGGGAGTGAAAATCTTGCTGTTGGTGGCTTAAAGTTGTTATTACCTAGGGTTTTCCCCTTTTGGCACCCATTGTCGACCATGTCACTGCGTAAGTGCATCACCTCGACTTGATACTGTCAATGCCGTCCATTGTGATAGGTATCCTTAGCACCAGCGAGCTCATTCTTCTCGGTGGAAAAAGAAGGGTTTACGCTTCCTCTGCTCGTGGTTATCTAGCTATTTTCAGTGGCTACACTTCTATCAAACTCTGCGGTAAGTTAAAGGTTGTTCTTTCGTTTTTCCAATTCAAGAAATAGCTTAGCCATTAAAAGATAAGGTTTTAAAATAATAAGCTGTTCCTTCGTTTGCAGGTTTGGTCTCCTCCTTGTAGAGTGGAAAACGCAAGAATTCAACCGTTGGTTTTCCCGGTAAGCCTGGTCTCATACATGGAGTTCCCTCCTTGCTGGTTTTTAGGGCTGTTAGAGGTTGGCTTTGAGAGGTGTGACTCTTGTGGTTACCTCGGTTCAGTTCGGTCTTATTAAACTACAGGTTAAAATGAATTTAATAGGATAAACCCTTGCGCTATGCGAGGGTGTTACGGCTTAGGCCGAGGTTGTAAATATTAGTTTTCCTTCTGTGTTTGAAGTACTGTATATAAAAAGAAGAGTTGGGCTGTAATCCTGTCTATGGATGAGGTTACGACCTCGACTTCTTGTTTTTACTGTACTCAAGGATTTTTCAGGGTTTTCACCCAAGGTTTTTATAATATAAATCATTATCCTATTTTTCTGTAGCTCTTGATTCGTATTATCACATTCATTTTCAATTTATGATCTGTTTAAGAATAAGTAAAAAAATTTAGGCTTATGACAGCCTTGTATTGTTGATTTATAATGCGGCCGTAAGTAAATTATTGTCTTATCTTATAATTATTATTTTATTTGCATAAACTAGAAATTATAGGGTTAAACCCTAATTTTACAGTTTGGGATTAAGTACAGTTTCTTAATCTGACATTATGTGTAAAAAAATATAAACTCTATCTGTAACTGTGAGTAAAATAAATGGGTGTTACCATTCTAAATAATGTTAGAACTTGTTTTAATAAAGAAAAGGAAAAGTAAAGTAAAAGATAGCATTAATGTAATACATCAGTTCTAACTAGTTTGCTTGGTTATAGAGCTGAATCTGCATTAATTTACTTCTACATTCAGTACTATTACCTGGACATAACCAGTTAAATTATTCCTAAACTAGAAAGAAGAAATAGTAATGTTTTCAATACAATAGAATGAACTAAAGTAACCTTAATCTATCTGCTTCGATAATAAGACTACTAAAATGAGTACTGTACAAAATCTAGTTTTATCTGTAAGCATGAACAACTATCAGTAAAAACAAACATTCCTTCTGATGATATGTAAAGAAACAAAAGTCTAATTTATAAACTCATCATACATCCTTCTATAATTTCTACCTCTGTGCTGGAGTACGGTCTGGTAGCCCAGATGTGGAAAAACACAGTAGGTCTTTATTTTCCATCAACAAGTTCAAGTACTAATAAACTAGAACAATTACATCACTAATCAGCTAGTTCTTCTGTCAAATAATACAAACATAACATTCATTCATTCACATATATTAAAACAGAAATAAATAATGTCAGAACCTGCTTAAGCCTTGGACAACAACAGCAATGGGAGGTCGTTCCTCCCTACCAATCTCCTGGAGAGAGCTCAAACAGCAGCTCCTCAGGACCCCCGAGCTTGCTCTGGTCTCCCTGGCTGGAACTAGGTGCAGCAAATGTCTGATACTAGTCCTCAAACTCAGTATTAATTTCGAACTTATCAATCAGTTCTCCCAGCTAACAAGCTATAATAATCAAGTTACTGCAGCAATCCTCTCAGTACAACTTCCTTACTGTTTTTCCCTCTTTCCTCAATAAATTTTCTGAATAACATTCACCTGAATGAATTCTCTTTGGAAAATATCTGAGCAGCCTCAGCTCTCTTCATTGAGTACTTTTAAAAGATTGACTAGGTCTTTTTGGGTTAGTTGTCATTTAATGAGCCACCTGCTCTGATCCCACTTTCTTGGGGGATCATGACCCAAAATATAGGGAAGTTGCCACCTGTAACTTAGGAAGTGTTTGAGGGTGCTGCCACTTGTCTTTTGCCCTCCACCTAGTTCCATCCACCAGTTTGACTAGTAACCTCTTTTTAACAGCCCTCCCATGCTGTTGTCTCCACAATTTATTTATTAATAATAAAATATTCTGAATTACATTCCAATTCTGTTGACTCTGCTGAGTCATCAATTCCTACTTAGAATTAATTTTAACATAATGTCTCAGGAATATAATAAAACAATTTACATAATTTTACAAAATTGGGGTATGTGACATACACACCCCCTTAAAATGTAACATCATCCTCGATGTTACTTATTCTTCATCCTATGCAACCTCCTGGAACAGATTCGGGTATGCTTCCTGCATCTTACTTTCCAGTTCCCAGGTAGCTTCTTCAGGACTAAGGTGCTTCCATTGCACCTTTAGCTGTCTAATTGTGCGGTTCCGCAGAGTAATTTCCCTCCTCCCGAGGATACAGTCCGGTTCCACTAGGATTTCTCCTTCTGGTTCCACCTGTACAACATCCCAATCAATTACATGAGTAGCATCATGAACATACTTTTTCAGAACAGAAATATGAAAAACATTATGCACTTTCAAGTTAGGTGGTAACGCTAGCTGATAGGCAACTTGACCAATTCTGGATAAAATCTCAAACGGACCACAGTAACGTGGTGCTAGCTTTGCACAAATTCCCAGTCTTAGGGAACTTTTCTTTGGTCTTACCTTTATAAATACATGCTCACCTACCTGGAACTATTTGGGAGTTCTTTTCAAATCTGCTCGGCTCTTTTGCCGATCTTGTGCCACCTTTAAATTTTCCTGCACTTGTTTCACAATCTGTTCCATTTCCTTCAATAATTCAGGCCCTAACACCAATCTGTCTACTGGATTATTCCAGGAGATAGGAGTGTTGCATTTACGCCCATACAAAATTTCAAATGGGTTGAACTTAGCTGATGACTGATAGTTGTTATTGTATGCAAAATATGCCAAATGCAAGTAGTCTTCCCACTTACCTGGTTGATCCTTAGCATACATTCTTAACAGATCTTCCAGCACCTGATTCACTCTTTCAGTCTGTCCATTCGTCTGGGGATGGAAAGAAGTGCTGAAATTCAATGTTGTATTCAATCCCTTAAACAAGGATTTCCAGAAATTACCTGTGAATTTAGGATCCTTGTTTGAAATGATAACCTTCGGTACCCCATGTAGCCGAAAAATCTGCTTTAAGAATATGTCAGCTATGTTGGCATCCTTGTAAGTAGTTTTAACAGGAATGAAATGTGCTGCTTTACTTAGTTTATCTACTACCACCATAATTGAATCATTCTGATTCTGATTTCTGGGAAATCCAGTAATAAAATCCAAGCTGATTATTTTCCATTTCCAACTAGGAATAGGCAAAGGCTACAGTAAACCTGCTGGATGTTGGTGTTCTGTTTTCACTTGTTGACAGTCCAAACATCTATCTATGTACTCAGCTACTTCAGATTTCATATTAGGCCAGAAATAATCTTTTCTCAATATGGTGACAGTCTTCTGGTAGCTTGGATGCTCGGAGTAAGGGGTTTTATGAACTTCATCCAGAATCGACAATTTAACCTTAGGAACATTAGGCACATACAGTCTGTCCTTAAACAATAAAAATCCATCTTTATTTAGACTATAACCTTTTATTAAACTTTATGTAGGTTCTTCTTTAGCTGTAACCTGGAATTTTTGATAAATTTCATCCAATTTTATCCCATCAGTGAGCTGTTCATTTAAATCAGAAGCGTAAGTGCTAATTGTTGCTGCAAAGTTCAGCTTTGCATTTCTGCTCAAAGCATCAGCCACCTTATTTTCTTTTCCTTTTATGTGTTGAATTTCAAAATCACATTCACTTAAGAAGGCTAACCATCTTGCTTGCCTTGCATTTAAGTTGGGCTGATCTAAAAGGTATTTTAGACCCTTATTATCAGTCATTAAAGTAAACTTTCTACCTATTAAGTGGTGTCGCCACATTTTTAAGGCATGAATTACAGCAGCAAGTTCTAAATCATAAGTGGCATAATTATTTTCATGGATCTTTAACTTTCTGGACTCATAGGCAATGACATGCCCATCTTGAGTCAGCACTCCGCCTAAACCATCATTACAAGCATCGATGCATACCACAAAATCCTTATTAGGATATGCTATTCTTAGAATAGGCGCAGTTGTTAATAAAGTTTTTAATTTCTTAAAGCTTTCTTCACATTTTAAGTTCCAATCAATTTTCTTGCCCTTCTTTTCCAAAGAAGTGATTGGGTTAGCTATTTTTGAAAAACCTTCGATGAATCTCCGGTAGTAACCGGTAATTCCCATGAAGGACCTAACATCTGTTACGTCTTTTGGAACTGGCCAATCTTCGATTGCCCAAATCTTTTCAGGATCCACTGAAATCCCTTCCTTAGTCACTACTTGACCTAAGTACTGGATTTCATCCTTAAAGAAATCACACTTGCTGAACTTCGTAAAGAGCTGTTGCTCTCGCAGCTCTTGTAAAATTATCCGTAAGTGCTCCTTATGTTCCGCCTCATTTTTAGAATAAATTAAAATGTCATCGATAAATACGACAACAAATTTATCTAAGTATTTATGCATTATATTATTCATTAGGCACATAAAGACAGCTGGGGCATTAGTAAGCCCAAATGGCATTACAACAAATTCGTAATGTCCATACCTTGTTCTAAAGGCTCTCTTGAAAATGTCCTCTTCTTTAATTCTTACCTGATGATATCTTGATCTCAGGTCTATCTTAGAGAACACCGTAGCTCCACGTAGCTGATCAAATAAATCATCTATGCGGGGCAACGGATATCTGTTTTTAATTGTCATTTTATTTAGTTGACAGTAATCTATGCAAAGTCGCATAGTTTCATCTTTCTTTTTGACAAAGACTACTGGCGCTCCCCAAGGGGACACACTAGGTCAAATGTACTTCTTATCTATTAATTCTTTTAATTGTGATTTTAATTCATTAAGTTCCAGAATATTCATACGATACGGAGCTTTCGAGCTAGGTACAGCACCTGGTACTAGCTCAATAGTGAAATCCAGTTCCCTCCTGGGAGGTAATCCTGGAATTTCCTCCGGAAAAACATCAATAAATTCATTTAACACAGGAATATCCTTTATTTTTATTTTATCTTTTTTAGATTTACTTGCCTCATCTGTAATAGTTACAGCATAGGCTTTACACCCTTTTCTGACTGCTTTCTTAAGTTGTAAGGCAGAAATCTGCCTGATTACAGTTTTCCTAGGAATACCTTTAACTGTTGCAGGCTGTTCATTATTATTTACACAAGTAAAGGTTTTATCAAAACAGTTTAAAACTACCTTATGTTGTTCTAACCAATCCATACCAATAAGTATGTCATACGAGCCAAGTGGTAAAACATTTAGTTTAACAGTAGTTTTAAAATCATTCATATCTAAAGCACATTCCTTAACATAACATATTACTTTCCTTTTTGCCCCAGTGGCTAATTGAACTAACCAGGAGTTATCAAACTTCTCAACAGTCAATTTACACTTTTCTACTATCTGAGGTGAAATGTAACTAAGACTAGCTCCTGAATCTATTAAAATAGTTACAGGGGTTTGATTAGCCATACCTTCTACTTCCACCATGGAAGTTTGATAATCAGCTTAGCGGTTCTCCAACGCTGCATTGATTCGGGGCATAGTCCTTGCGAAATCTCTAACAGCCATTTCATCCTGCACAGTGTGAATATTGTTGTTTGGCTTCTTCCAATTTGGGCAAACTGAAGCATAGTGTGGGCCATTGCACTCCCAGCACTTAACAGGCTCCTTTCGTTCGAAATTATTTGTGAAATTTCCATGATTGTTTGAAGCTTCCTTGCCCCTGAAGTTATTGGAATTATTGGAATTATTAGAAACACCATTTCTGTTTCCCTGGAAGTTCTTACCATTAGAATGGTTTCTGTTCTTGTTATTCCTGAAATTCTTTTGGGGTACAAACTCCTTTTTCTTGAACTCAAGCTGATTACTGTTCTTTTTAGCCTTCCAGTTGGCTATACCTTCTTTCTTTTTGTTCTGTTCAAAACAGAAATTTTCCTTCCTCATGGCTTCTTCCAGAGTCTTAGGATTGTCATACTCGATTTTGTCCTTGATATGATATGGAAGATAGCTGAGAAACTGCTGTACTTTAGGTTTCTCATCAACTAAATAAGGTACATACCTCAACAGACTTAAAAATTTACTGTTTAAGTCCTTCATAGTCATGGATCCTAACTTTAACTCGTAAAATTCCTTAGCCCTTTCTTCATAGTATTGTTTGGACAGGAATTTTTTCTTGAAGTACCTTTTAAAAGTATTCCAATTGACTTCTTTTTCCTTAATCCCCTTGACTTTTTTCAGATCTTGCCACCATATATCTGCCTTTCCATAGAGATTATAGATGGCCATTCTTGCCTTCAGCTGATTTGAATAGTTGTATATCAGAAAATATTTCCTCATCCTAGATAACCAGGATTCTGCCTCTTCTCCTTTTTCAGTTTCTCCATTGAAAGTTGGGGGTTTTATTTTTTTGAACTCCCCGGAAATCTCTTCATAAGGCCTGTACTTTTTCTTTCTCTTATACAACTCAGCCTCACTACTGTCACTAGTAGAGTAATAGCTTTTTTGTTCCCTGAATCCTTCAGATGATGAACTGCTTTCAGTTTTAGCCATTTTCATCTTTTTAGTTCCTTTCTGATGGCTAGCTTCCTCAGATTCAGATCTTTTGCTCCTCCCTTCAGTCTGAAATTTTTCCATCAAAATTTGATTTAACTCCTCTTGAGTTTTCAAAATCCTTTCATTGTCCTTCTTGACTGATTCCATTTCAGTCTTTAAATCCTTTATAATCTGCATCAGCTCTAAAGAGTGAGCACCTCCTCTAACACAGGTTCTCTAGACATCTGCCTTGTCTCAATGTTTGGAGACTCCTCCCCAGCATATTCTCCTAGCTTCTCCATACCTGCCTGTTAGATTCAAAAAAAGAAATTTTCTGCTTATTTTTTACAAGAAACAAAATACAAGTTAGACATTATTTTTACTGTTCTACGGAAACTAGTTGGGCCACATCAAGGCCTAGTATTTGAACCATGCTCTGATACCACATGTCAGAACCCCAAAAATTCTGAAAAATTTAAAATTTTTAAAAATAGCATATATTCTCATTAAATGCAGTCATTAACTGTTTGATTAGTTTATGTTACTAGAATTGTAACTGAATGATCTTTTTATTACACTTAACTTTGAAGAAGAGTTTCTTTTCAATTACTGATTTTTTTCTGTTTGCGACCACAAGGTGGGTTTGTCATGAAGGACTGGGCTTACTTAGCTTCCGAGCTAATGCAGCAATTTTCTTCTCTTACAGATATACAGGTAAGATGTACGGGTCACCGCTAACAAATCTCGGAAGTTTACAATTCAATTTGTTGTATAAATTTATTTTGTGCAAGTATACTCATGCTAGACAGATTTAATAGGCTCTAATGGTAAATCTTTTACTAAGTTTTTCTTTTGATATCTAAAGCTAGAGAATTGAATTCTACTCATAAATATTGCAGTTAAATTCTCTATCCAGAAAATATGATTTAACGGATCCACTTAGTACGAAACTATTAAATGTTCATACTGGAAGTAAGTGTAAAATGCAATAATTATCTCTTTACTAATAGCTAGCATGGTAGAAAATTACAACATCAAGGATTAAATTCTATTATTCATAGTTACTGCAGCAATGCCATGTTTAGATTGCAATATGATCAGGTTTGCATCTGTAGTTGTAAATGCTAATATATTACAAGTATCGACCTATACTTTTCTTACTTTAAACATTTACAAAGTTTACAGTTTGATACAAGTCTTCTCTTAACATTATAAGGATTCACAATGTTTTGGAATGCTACTTCTATTTCCATGATCGACATTTGGATAATAAACCAAAAACACCTTTAGAATCAATCCTAGATTTATCATAATTAAACCCATTTATGAGTTTTCCAGACTATACTACCAAACAAGGAAGGTTAAATTACACAAGCTGCCTAACTTACACTGACTTATAAAATCTTTGTAAATCTTTGAGCTTGGAAAAATAACAAAAGTCTAATTGTTACCATAAGGATTCTAAGACTATTGAGAGATTGTTAATCTATTAGCAATAACAAGGAAAATGGACTAGAGTAACCCAAACTCAAAATTATTGGGTTAAATAAATTGTTTTCCACAAGTTATAGTCATTTAAAAAGAAAATGTCAAGTCTTTTACCTTCATTGAAGACTATGGCAATTGGAAAAATAGTTGTAGTGTTGTAAACAACTACGCCTAACATTACTCCAATATTCTTATAACTCCTTATATTTAAAACAATTATCTATGTCTATATACTTACGAGACTAATCATGAACAATCTCTACAATGCAAAGTTTTATATGCATTATTATAACGTACGTGGTTGAAAATTATGTCACAAGTGATACTATGGTATAACGAACCTTACGGGATCTCCACACTATGATTTGGTTTGAAAAATCAATCAATGGCGATCTCGTCGTGGAACATTAGAACTCAACCCATTGCATGCAATGTATTAAAAGTAATACGTGGTCTCTCCTCAGCCATGCATTGGTGTTATAAAACAGTTGACTCAACCCTAATTCGTCATTTCTCCCTTGCCTTCGGGCTTTGGCCGCTCTGCAAACCCTCCTGGTCCGTTTTGTTGTTGCATTATCTGATAGCAGCTCCTATGCTGCTCCAGCTCTTCGTGAGCTCATCTACTGCACTGTGTGGGAGTGAAAAGTTTGCTATTGGCGGCTTAAAGTTGTTGATTACCTAGGGTTTTCCCTTTTTGGCACCCATTGTCGACCCTGTCACTGCGTAAGTGCATCACCTCGACTTGATACTGTCAATGCCCTTCATTGTGATAGGTATCCTTAGCACCAGCGAGCTCATTCTTCTCGGTGGAAAAAGAAGGGTTTACGCTTCCTCTACTCGTGGTTATCTGGCTATTTTCAGTGGCTACACTTCTATCAAACTCTGCGGTAAGTTACAGGTTGTTCTTTCATTTTTCCAATTCAAGAAATAGCTTAGCCATTAAAAGATAAGGTTTTAAAATAATAAGCTATTCCTTCGTTTGCAGGTTTGGTATCCTCCTTGTGGAGTGGAAAACACAAGATTTCAACCGTTGGTTTTCCCGGTAAGCCTGGTCTCATACATGGCGTTCCCTCCTTGCTGGTTTTTAGGGCTGTTAGAGGTTGGCTTTGAGAGGTGTGAATCTTGTGGTTACCTCGGTTCAGTTTAGTCTTATTAAACTACAGGTTAAAATGAATTTAAAAGGATAAACCCTTGCGCTATGCGAGGGTGTTACGGCTTAGGCCGAGGTTGTAAATATTAGTTTTCCTTCTGTGTTTGAAGTACTGTATATAAAAAGAAGAGTTGGGCTGTAAGCCTGTCTGTGGATGAGGTTACGACCTCGACTTCTCGTTTTTACTGTACTCAAGGATTTTTCAGGGTTTTCACCCAAGGTTTTTATAATATAAATCATTATCCTGTTTTTCCGTAGCTCTTGATTCGTATTATCACATTCATTTTCAATTTATGATCTGTATAGGAATAAGTAAAAAAATTCAGGCTTATGACAGCCTTGTATTGTTGATTTATAATGCGGCCGTAAGTAAATTATTGTCTTATCTTATAATTATTATTTTATTTGCATAAACTGGAAATTATAGGGTTAAACCCTAATTTTACAGTTTGGGATTAAGTACAGTTTCTTAATCTGACATTATCTGTAAAAAAATATAAACTCTATCTGTAACTGTGAGTAAAATAAATGGGTGTTACCATTCTAAATAATGTTAGAACTTGTTTTAATAAAGAAAAGGAAAAGTAAAGTAAAAGATAGCATTAATGTAATACATCAGTTCTAACTAGTTTGCTTGGTTATAGAGTTGAATCTGCATTAATTTACTTCTACATTCAGTACTATTACCTGGACATAACCAGTTAAATTATTCTTAAACTAGAAAGAAGAAATAGTAATGTTTTCAATACAATAGAATGAACTAAAGTAACCTTAATCTATCTGCTTCGATAATAAGACTACTGAAACGAGTACTGTACAAAATCTAGTTTTATTTGTAAGCATGAACAGCTATCAGTAAAAACAAACATTCCTTCTGATGATATGTAAAGAAACAAAAGTCTAATTTATAAACTCATCATACATCCTTCTATAATTTCTACCTCTGTGCTGGAGTACGGTCTGGTAGCCCAGATGTGGAAAAACACAGTAGGTCTTTATTTTCCATCAACAAGTTTAACTACTAATAAACTAGAACAATTACATCACTAATCAGCTAGTTCTTCTGTCAAATAATACAAACATAACATTCATTCATTCACATATATTAAAACAGAAATAAATAATGTCAGAACCTGCTTAAGCCTTGGACAACAACAGCAATGGGAGGCCGTTCCTCCCTACCAATCTCTTGGAGAGCGCTCAAACAGCGGCTCCTCAGGACCCCCGAGCTTGCTCTGGTCTCCCTGGCTGGAACTAGGTGTAGAAAACATCTGATACCAGTCCTCAAACTCAGTATTAATTTTTAACTTATCAATCAGTTCTCCCAGCTAAGAAGCTGTAATAATCAAGTTACTGCATCAATCCTCTCAGTACAACTTCCTTACTGTTTTTCCCTCTTTCCTCAATGAATTTCCTGAATAACATTCACCTGAATGAATTCTCTCTGGAAAATATCTGAGCAGCCTCAGCTCTCTTCATTGAGTACTTTTAAAATATTGCCTAGGTCTTTTTGGGTTAGTTGTCATTTAATGAGCCACTTGCTCTGATCCCACTTTCTTGGGGGATCATGACCCCAAATATAGGGAAGTTTCCACCTGCAACTTAGGAAGTGTTTGAGGGTGCTGCCACTTGTCTTTTTCCCTCCACCTAGTTCCATCCACCAGTTTGACTAGTAACCTCTTTTTAACAGCGCTCCCATGCTGTTGTCTCCACAATTTATTTATTAATAATAAAATATTATGAATTACATTCCAATTCTGTTGACTCTGCTGAGTCATCAATTCCTACTTAGCATTAATTTTAACATAATGTCTCGGGAATATAATAAAACAATTTACATAATTTTACAAAATTGGGGTATGTGACAATAGGTCAGGAGCACTCTCCTACAAAATTTAGCACATGCATCCTGTGTTCTCTTCACTGCCTTCTTTAATTATTCTACTGCGTTGCTGGAAAACTCAATCAGCTCGTATTATTGCTTTATTGTCTCATGTTCTTTGACACATATATCTGTGGGAGATTCTTTGTTTGCTTCTACCCAAGCCATCCTTCCCCATAGAGTTTCCAGAATGTCTTGGGTTCTATCCAAAAAATATGAGGTAGTATTTACAAGTTCTTCTAATATGATGTCTATTTTTTGGAATTTAAATCTTTCTTTAGCTACATGCAGTTGTATTTGATGAATCTTCTTTCTAAGCATAAGAGCATGCTTCTTTAAAGGTTCAATATCAATCTTCGGCTCCATAGCTGACTTCAGTGAAGCTGCAAGTGAACTATTTTGTTCCTTCAAGGATGCTATTTGAGTCTCATATAGCTTAGCCTTCCCTTCTGCGGTGGTCTTATGCTCTTCTAGCTCTAACACTTTACTTTCTAATATGCTCTTTTCTTTATTCATCTCTTCAACGGATAACTGAAGATGATTTTTCTCAGCCTCCAAACTCTGATATTGCAACTGTAATTTTCCCAACTTTGTTGAGGTAGTCTGAGAATTCCTCTCCGTATTTTCTGCAGATACTACTAGAGCATCTTTATCTGCCTGCAAGGTTTGACATTCTTCCTTTGAAACTTTGACCTCACCGATCATGTCCTCATGTTTTCTCTTTAGATTTTGGCTTTCACCCCTTTCCTTCTTCAAAGTTTCTTTTAGCTGGGCTACCCTTTTCTGAGACTACTCGAGGTTAGTCATGATCCTATCCACATTGTCTTCAGTGGCTATGGTTAGAGATACCCCATCCCTCACTAGTAATCGTGGATCCTTATGTGTACCGTGCACTACTGTTTTGTCGGTTACCATCTTTCCTGGTTTACCCCCAATGTCCACCTTCTTTTCAGTTCTTTTGACGATTCTCTTTTTTCTCTTTGTCATAAAATATAGTGTTAAAATCTAGTACCTCTTCTCCTTCCATAGGCATGAAAGGGATCAAATCAATTCCAGAAGTTGACAATGAACCTTCTCCCATTGTACTGCTAGAAGGAACAACAGGCTCTAATGGGTTACTATCAGACTGAGCTTGTTCCTAGTCCGTAGGGTCTTATCCTTCTAGTGTCTTGCTTCTCGATCCTTCAGTTGTCATCTCGGTTTGTTGTTTTTCCTTTTGGACACCTTCTAAGAGGAAACCTTCAATTTCTACCTACTTTTTTTGGATTTCATCTTCTTCTTGTTTTTTCTTTTCTTCTTTAGCCTTCATGGCAGCTTCCTCAACTGCTCACTTCTTTTCTTCCTCTTCTGTTCTCAGCCAATTCTCTCCTTCCTGTACAAGTCTGTTAGACTCCTCCTCTCTCTTCTTGGATTCTTCTTCTTCTCGCCTTTTCAATTTCTCCGCAGTTTTTCCTTTACCACCCACAGTTGTTATTTTTTGCTTGAATCTTTTTCTCAGGGTTGTCATGTTCTTAGCATTGCGAAAAGTCTCCTCATCTTTGTCCCAAAAATCGGTGTATTCAAAATGAACTCCAGCTTCTTTGCAGTAATTAGCTACTTTGTCCTTGGAATCATTTCTATGGAAGTTCATTTCACCGAAGTGAAGGTATTCCAATTCTTTGATAAATTCTTCTGCATTCTTCACCCTTGAAAATTTGTAACTTCCAACAAAAAATGGCATCGTAGGTTATACTTCCTTTTTCTGTTCAAAAAGGAAATTCCCTGTTCCATCAATATATAACTGTCTAATGGCTTCTTTATGGAGTACATAATCAGTAGCATATATCGAGAGCAGAGAAGGGGCTCTCGAACCACCATACATCCTTAAATATAAACCATCCTCTATTGAGTAATAAATTCCAAATTCTTGCATAACCTTGAAAGATTCTTCTGACATGCATTTGCATTCTTCCAAGAAAATCAAAGTGTATAAAGGCATGATGAAATGTTCACAAATCTCCTTGGAATAGGTGTAGTACTTGTGATCCCAAAATAACTTGTAAGAAACATATACTGGAGCTCGATCCTTATCCTAATGGCACTTTAGTGCAGGGAAAGACTGAGTGCATAAAATGCAATCGATCAAAATAGAGCTCATGTAAAATTCAGACTTTTTTTGGGATACTCCTCCCAATGTTGCACTGATGCAGGTTGACAGGCTATTCGACACTATGCTTGCCCAGTTAAAAATAGTCCCTTGTGTAGCAACATAATAAATAACAGGCATCCAACCCAACTTAAAAATTTTCCCATTGTCTCTTCCAAAGATTCTATTCGGCATTAAAGCGATGAACCTATATGGAGTACGAAGAGTTGATATCTCATACTCTCCAGAAGGCCTTGTCCTGAAATTTCTGCCTAGGATCATCATTTTCTTCATTGTCTCTACCAAATCCAGACCTAACTCCTTTAACCAACCTTCAATTAGATAAGTCTGTGGTGTTGGTAGATGATATTCCATGGACACATAAGCAGGGTTGTATGCGGCATAACCTTGCTTGTTGGTATTTGCTAGGATCATTCTTGTTACATCTTCCCTGGGAAGAATTCAACCTATTACTTCCGAACATGGAAATAGCTCACGCCTGGTAGCCACTTTCATGAGGGCTGATCTCTCAATATTCCTATATATGTGCATGTCTTCAAAACCAGCATCAGAGACACTTTGGTTTGAAATCATTCTATACACTTCTCCCCACTTGTATTCTGGTTCAACCCTAGTAGTAGCTTTAGTGTCTTCGTAAATGAATTCAACCTTGGCTATCACTTCTACTTCAGTTTCTTCTTCAGCCACTTGGTCTTTCTTCTTCTACTTCCTTGGCATATTGTAGTGCTAGAAATCAACCTGTAACAGTCATGCAACATGGTTTTAGTCTAACTATCTCTAGCAACCACTATAGTGATAAACAAGAAAACATAGAAATATTACCATCTCTTCGATATGCATGCTGGAAATTTATGTCAATACCATAGTCTTTCTGAATGAGAGATTTTTACAAAGAAACCCTACTCAAAAATCTGCTATCCTAAAACCCTAGTCTCCTCTATCCTCCTAAAACCTATATGGGCACCTTGACCTTGAGGCAAAACTCACCCCACCGCTTGCTTCAACAAAATCCCCCAAACCACTATTAGCTCACAATCCTCTTGCGTCCCATGGCCATCTACTACTAACAAGGACGTGACTGCCTAACCCTAGGCTAAAGACAGAGCAAACAATGGTGCAAACAGTGAAATGCCTGTCTGCACCGCACCCTAAACCCTCGCAAAACTATCACAGGTGCACTCATGGTGAATAGACTAAAACTTCTCGAACAAAATGAAATGCTCATAGCCAACGGGATAAGCCCTCAATAAAAGGATAAAAAATCACCGCAAGAAAACCACAAAATTCAAAGAAACCTAACCCCATCGTGGAAACCTAAGACTGTCCCCTTGGAAGTTAAACATTAACAAAACAAGAAAACCAAAACCGTGAATAGATCTTACCTAGCAATGACAATACATGCAACCTGGATGGGAGCACCTTCTGCGGGCGTAGAGGAGAATGAATGGAAGCTTGACAACTGCGTAAGCAACAGGACATATGGCTTTGTTGGTCTAAATGAGTTTGTTTGTCATTGATGAAAAAGAATGTCTATTAGCAAATACATAAAATGAATATGAAAGAATAATTAAATTTGATAGATATTATTCTTTGAGAAAGAACCAAAGACATAAATTTGTGAATAACACACAAATCGTGAATGAGACACAGAAATTATTGTCTTCCGACAGAAAGTTTATTGCGTTCACAGAAATGGGCATTAGCAAAAGTTTGTTCTTTTGTTATGAATAAGACAATTTGTTATCTATCGTTTGTTTCCAGTGTGTCAAAGCACGGTTCCAATGATTATCAATAATTCAAGAATTCGGTTTCAAGTTTACTGCTAAATGAATTAATTAATGAGGAGTTTCCCAAAACGTTTTTGGTATGGTTCATGCATTTACTACTAAATAAATTAAATGATGTGCTACCCAAAAACTTTTTTCTTTGAACTTTATTATGGTTTACACAGTTGAAACCGCCTATCATAACTGATCAAATGTATGGTATAAAAAAAGATATTCATATATGAAAATGGTGCTGTGGAATATTGAGAAACACTGTGGTGAATAAGGATATTGTATCAGCGTAGTGAAGGCAGTGCAATATTCAACAGTGTAATTGGAGAAGACACACAGAGTAGTAAATTGATGAAGACATGCAGAGCAATAAAATGATGAAGAAATGTAGATTTGGAGAAGACACGCAGAGTAGTAAATTGATGAAGACATGCAGAGCAATAAAATGATGAAGAAATGCAGAGCTGGTGAAGACACACAGAGCTATGAATTGATGAAGACATGCAGAGAAATGAATTAGTGAATTCAGCGCAACATAAGAATTGTGAACGCAGTCAGTGAATGAATTTGAAAAGATGCAATGAAGGAAATTTTAATGTAGAGAACTAAATGTATAGGAAGTGCAATAAATGAATTGAACATTGTGAAATCATTGAGGAATGGAGAAACGCAGATCGGTGAAGTGTTAGCAAAACACAGAGTTATGAAGAAGTTGCAGAAATGTTGGTGTGCATTGGATTTTATTAATGAGCCAAATGATAAATTGTATTCTGTTGCAAGTTCTTCCATTTTCTGAGTACGCAAGTTACCATAGATTGATTTAGTAAAATAAATGAAACGGAGATTTGTAAATGTTAATAAATATCAATCACATACTAGATACACATGATAATTCAGTTACAAACTTTAAAGCTAATCTTTGAATACTTCACTTACTGCATAAGTGAAGAAAGTTTTGAGACAGATTATTGGTTTGACAGAGATGTTCTTGATAGGATGATTACTGACTAAAAGTGTTTTGAGAAATGTTGTGACAAATGGGGATGTTGTGACAGAATGAGTTGTTAAAAGTTTATATTTGGTACAGATTGGGTCTAAAAAGATAACATGTTTGGTTTAAAAGTATGTGAAATAGGTTGGTGCTTATATTACAGGGAAGAAGGGAGGTGCTAGGGAGACTGGTAGTCTCATTGCAAGTTGAAGCTTGCATTCAGACAGTAGGAGCTTTCTTTCAGTAAGAGCTGAAAATAAATAGGTAGTTGCCTAAGGTAGTAGCCTCATCTGAGTTGTTGCTCAGATAAAACATGATGTAATTAAAGTTGCTTGATTTACATCCATAATAAGAAGAAGAGGTTTTTCCCTTTTTGGGTTTCCTCATGAACATTTTGTGTCTCTGTCCATTTTATGTGTTTCATGGTTATAAGCTGCATTAAAAATATATACAAAATTATAAACAACTGATTCACCCCCCCATTCTCAGTTGTTGACTTGATTAACAAGGTTCTACTATGAAAATGACAAATAACAAACCCAAATGACGTTATATAGACCTCGACCGGGAGTGGAGAACACTAGCTGCCGGAAAACCCTTTAACCACTATCGGGAGACCAACTTCGAAGAAAAATAGCAGTGTCGGATGCTTATCACTCTATTCACCTGGTGATCACTTGGGAGAGAAAAATCAGAAAATGGAGGCACTAGTCTCTTCAGAATCGGCGGAGAAAACAAGAAGCTTTCGGATCATCTCAGAACTAACTTTCCTTAACGTCGGTCAACGGATAGACTAACATTCCAAATCATTCCGAAAAATAAACTCAACTATGAAATTTGACCACTTAAACAGTTATTGGAAGAGGACAGCTGAAGGGACATCCGATTCATCGGATCCACTTTGTACTAAGGCATCGGAACCATGACAAACAAAATCTGAAGGATAGACAAACTCACTTCGACTTCGATCTCAGAAGGCTCCTAACAAAACCCATCAGAAAGCTAGTGAATTGTTCCTCTGCAACCTCGGAAGACTAGTCAACTAAGAATCCGATATCAGAAAGCTAATTTACTAAGCCTCCGATACAGACATGCAAAAAGACTAAGTTTTTTCAGAAATTTTTTTTATCCCAAAGCAAACCTTGGCAAAAAAAAACATTCCTAGGCTAGTTTGAAACTAAAACAAAATAAGGGGGGACCCTAAAAATAATTTTTTTGGGGGGAAAAGTTGCAACTGCAACAGGTGGTTGGTTCAATCCAGCCCTTGTCGACGACAAAAAATTCCAAGAAACCTAATGCTTCTACCACTGCTCCTTCGACTCCTACGGTTTCCGTTGAGGTAAATGCCATTCAAAGCACACAAACCCCTAGCAATAAGAATAAAGGAAAAGGTAAAAATAAGAAACCTGGAAACCAATAGGAGAATCCTAAGCCTACGACCAATGAGAATGATAAAGGTAAGAGGAAAGCCAAATATCCCTGCTTATTGTGTGGAGGAGATCACTTCACAAAAAAATGTCCTTGTCACGATGATATTAATAAATTTTTGAAGAGTAACCCCACACCCGCAGTCCTTTCTAATCCTTTTCCCTCTCAACAACAACTGATAGACCACATGTCTAGTCAAGGGAACCCTAATTCCACTAAAGAAATCTGGATGATTTCTTCCAAGACCATTATTTTCAGTACTCGTAGTCAATCATATGGTAAGCCAATCGAAAAGAAGGATGAAAATCCCTCTTCCGAGAAAGCCCCTTCAACTAGTTCTCCTCCATCCTCGTCTAATGGTCCTCTCGTGATCGAAAAACCTAATCTTGATTCAATTTTATGACCACCTAAGGCCACCCTCAGGAAATTAGTTTTCAATCCCAATGCCCAAGCTGCACAATTTTACAACGTTGTTGAAGATTTAGCTCAGGCACCTTGTGCGATGTCTACTCTTGAGGTACTCCAAAGTTGCCACAACGCAGTGTAAAAACCTGCTAGCAACTTTGGGGTCATTAGACCTAGATAATACAAACTTGATTCATTTCAATGTAGAGAACTATAAATCTAGGTTACCCCACCAGCTCTCCTTTCAAATTACATCTCGAGTAGTTGGGAGAAAGGTCTATCGGACCATCCTAGATCAAGGAGCTTCAACATCGGTCTTGTCTATTGCTTGTTGGAGATCCATTGGTTCTCCTGAGGTGATGAAATCATCGACTACTTTAAAATCCTTTGATGGACGAGGTTTTCGGCCCCATGGCCTATTGCCAGCCCTTTCTATCGAGCTAGGGGAAAAAATGTTTCCATTCAGGTGGAAGTGGTTGATGCCCCATTAGACTACAATCTTCTATTGGGGAGGAATTTGTTTTATGATATGACCATTGTCGCTTCGATAGTATTTCAAACTCTCCAATTTCCACATATGGGGAAGATTGTGACTATTGATCAACTGGACTATTTTACGCCAGATGTTACGAACCCGACGAAAAATAACATCCCTATGCTAGGACAGTCCCCTACTCCTTATCAGTCGATTGGGATAGGAATGCTGAAAGACTCCACCCTTATGGTTGTGTTTCCGTCAACCCCTCCTAGTAGAGAAGTGGCGATAGTAAATATGATTTCCACAATTGGCTATAGTACCAAGGGTAAAGAGATTGTTAACTCATCCTCCCTTGGCCCGTATGAAGCAATGTATGATGCCATCCAATCCATTTCCAATGACCATGTTGATGACCTTCACCTCCTAACCTCGGACCCTTACCACCTACCTTACCGATTAGAACCTTCTCTTTCCACTCTAGATTATCTCACACAGACTTTTCTGTCGGATGAGTCCATCCTAGAAATCATGAGTGGAAGTGAACACGTATGGGAAGACCATCATCATCGATCTTCTTTCCTTCCCAACGCCACTTTGGTAGGTTTTGACTTTCAATCACTTATCAGTATTGATATTGTCACCCATTCACAAACACCTGTATTGTTGCAAAATACTGAATTCAAGGGAAATCTATGCGACATTACTAAACCAACCCCCATGGACATATCAGTCAAACCTGGAACAATTGAGCATGTTCACGTAGGGTAGAACTGCTCAACCGAAGAAACAGAAGCATATAGAGCATTATTCAAAGAATTCCAAGATATTTTTTCCTGGACTTATGAGGAGATGCCTGGGATAGACCTGTCTATTGTGGTTCTCGAAATTAAAACCTATCCCACAGCAAATCCTGTCAAGCAGAAATTAAGTCAAGTCCATCCCCGGAAAGCTGCGCCTTTTAAAGCCGAAGTAGAAAAACAAATTTTAAGGCAGGATTTATTTATCATGTACCCCTGACGAAATGGGTGTCTAACATTGTCCCTGTGAACAAAAATCAGGGTACCATTATAGTCTATACCGATTTCTGTGACCTAAACAAAGCTTTTCCTAAAGGAAACTTTTTGACTCTGCATATCGATCAGATTATCAACAACTGTGTTGGAAGAGTCATCTTCCCATTCATGGATGGATTTTCTGGCTATAATCAGATTGAGATATTACCCAACGATCAACACAAAATGGAATTTACATGCCCATGGGAAAAATTTTCCTACAGGAAGTTATCTTTTGGCCTTAAAAATGCCGGAGCTACATTCCAGCATGCCATGTCCTATGCATTTCATGATATTAAGAACATTGTGGAGTCGTACCTTGAGGATCTCCCAGCGCATTCAAAGCAATGGGAAGACCACCCTGAACATCTTAGGGACATTTTCCTGAGATGTCATCATTATAACATACGGTTAAATCCACACAAATGTTTTTTTGTGTTGAGATGGGATGTCTTCTTGGCTTTGTGGTTTCTAAGGATGGCATCCAGATAGATCCATTGAAGATTGCTGCTATATTAGCCCTACCTGCCCCGACGAATATCATTGAAATCCAAAGTTTGCAAGGGAAGACAAACTTTCTCCGTCGTTTCATTTGCAATTTTGTTGAGAAAACACATGGTTATATGCGTCTCCTAAAGAAGAACACTCCATTCTTCTGGGATGACCAGGCCCAGGGATCCTTTGATAATCTTAAGCACGCTCTGACTCATTCACCCATCATCCACCCCCCAGATTATTCAAAGGATTTTGTCTTATATGTTTCTTCCTCCACTACTACCATTGGAATGGTTTTGGTGCAGAAAGATCCCAATGGTCAGGAGCACATCATATACTATTCCAGTAAGAATCTCATTGATTCTAAAACCCGATACTCGTGTGTGGATAAATTAGCATTGGTTAGGGTCGTTGTTGTTCAAAAATTTTGTCATTACATCTTGCTTCGCACCACCATGGTATTTGAAGATCAGAACCCTATGCACTACATTCTAACTCACCAGGTGCTAAGGGGCAAATATTCCCATTTCATTGTCATCCTGTAGGAATTTGACCTTGAGTTTTCCAAGGCCACTTCAAAGAAATCCCTAGTCTTTGCAGAGATGATGTGTGACCTTCCCTGTGCTTTGATGGATACTGAGCCCAATGATTCATTGCCAGATGAATTATTGTTCTTGATAAGCAAGATAGACCCATGGTATGGATATTTAACCATTTATCTCCAAACTCAAATATTTCAGCCTAACATGTCTCGTGACGATCGTCACCGTATTCATCACCACACAAAGCACTACTTTATATTGAATGATACATTGTATAGACGTGGTATCGATTCCATTCTCTGACGATGCCTTACACATGAGGAAGATGAACAAGCCTTGAATGATTTCCACTCTAGAGCATGTGGCGGTCATCTTTCTAGGATGGCTACAGCCCAGAAAATCCTTCGCACTGGCTATTTTTGGCCTTCAATATTTGAATACTGTCATGAGGCTATTAAGAAATTCCCACCCTACCAACATTTCTAATCGAAAAAGTGCACCCACCCTGCTCCTTTACACCTCGTCATTGCAATTGGCCCTTTTTCCAAATGGGGAATTTATTTCATGCATTGTAAGCCTACCTCCTTCGGGGAGCATGGTTACATCATTGTAGTCGTTGATTATTTCACAAAATGGGTTGAGGATATGCCTACATATGCAGAGGATGGTAAGACTGCCGCCCTCTTCTTATTCAATCACATGATAGCTAGGTTCGGAGTCCTATAGTCTATTGTCACTGACCAAGGATCACATTTCTGGAATTATATGATGACCGAGTTAAGTACAAGCTAGGTTTTCACCATGAAAACTCAACTCCTTACTATCCATAGGCTAATGGTCAGGTCGAGGCCATTAACAAATTTTTAAAAACGATGTTGCGAAGGATGGTTGGAGATCATTAATCCAACTGAAACCTGCCTCTCTTTTCCGCCTTATGGGCCTACAGGACTTCAGTAAAAACAACAACTAATTTTACACCATTCCAGTTAGTTTACGGACTAGGGGCTGTCCTTCCTATCCAATGCCAGATTCTGTCACTAAAATTTGCAGTATAACTTCTTCCAAACACTTCCACTGAGGACGAAATATTTCTATACCTGACTAATCTTGATGAAACTACAAGAGATGTTGCCTTAGCTAATGAGGCACATAAGAAACACGTCAAGACCTAGTACGATAAATCTGTTCAACCTCAAGTTTTCAATGAAGGTGACCTAGTTTTGACCTATGATCAGAGACACGATAAACTAGGTAAAGGGAAGTTCGAGTCAATGTGGTATGATCCCTTTGTCATCAACAAAGTTTTAGAAAAAAGAGCTTATAAGCTCGTAGATTACGACGGGATCCCCTTCGCAATGGATTGTACCTAAAGAGGCACTATGCTTTAAATCATTTTTTGTATGGTACTGTGTATATATGTACATTTTTGGCTTTCAGTGTGTTGTGTCTTGATTCAATATGGTGTTGAGTTTAGTGTCCAAATTGTTTATACCATGTTTTGGTTATGCAAATTGGATGGATTTTTACGGCTTTGCTTATGGTGTCTGTCATCATACCCTGAACCTTGCTTTAGCTGCTTGGGTTCTCTATTCCCTAGATCATGAACTGATTAGTTCAGGAGTGGTTTGCATTGGTACCGCTACAACCAACATAGCCGAGTATCATGTGGTAATAGGTCTACTAACTGAGGCTGCATCTCGAGACATTTATGACTTGGTAGTGTTTATGGATTCGCAGTTAGTGATTCGTCATCTAAACCATGTCTATACCATTAGAAACCCTGTACTTCTTCATTTCTTTCAGAGAGTGCGGTTATTAGAAAGGTCATTTGAATATATTACTTACAAGCATGTCCCTAGGTCAGATAATATGGTTGTTGATTCATTAGCAAACTACATCCTAGACTAGTATATTGCTCACACATAATTTACAAGATAAAATGGTTAATTGTAAAATAAATTGTAAATGACACATAAAAATTATGTAAATATAATTTCCATTTGAGACATGTGAACATCGGTAATGAGTATATATATATATATATATATATATATATATATATATATAAAGTGTTTTTACAAAAATATGGTCACGAGACCTCATCTGAAGCACTGTGGCTTTTAGAAAATACAAAATCATACAGAAAATCCTAAAGCTGCTAAGATTTCATTAGTACATCATGGAGTCCACTATATAGTGATGCTCATGATAGCACACGATAGCGCATGCTACCCTATGAAGAAGACAGTTGAAATGACCTGGCACCCCTACAGTATGTCTCTGAAACCTCGTGGGGAAGTCATCTATAGTCACGTCAGGAATATCAAGAGTCAACTGCTCTAAGTTCTCCTTCAACTCAGTAAGGTGATCATCACCCCTGTGAACGAATTGAGCCCCAGATCGTCTATCCATAGGAGAATATCCTCCAGGCCGTGAACAGCCAAAATCTGCATGTAAACATTAGGTCTTGTCACTACACATAAAAAACATAAAATATGTAAAAAATATAAAAACATAATCACCATTTTAGGTTTTTTTTTCTTACCAATATCCCCCCAATGGGCACCAAGTGGTAGTGGTAGATCAGGGTCACCTCTAAAGTCTGTCCCTACATAGGTGTAATCCTCTATCATGAGGATCTAATATCGCAGCCAATGGAAGAAAGATGCCTCAAATTTTATCTTGTCTCTACCGCCATATGTACGAGCCATGACCTCAACCCACCGTAGCATGTGTGGGTCTATAGCCCTAAGCTCAATGAAAATCACCTGGGGTCTCATGAGAGGCACCCTCTCAAAGAAGAAACAAGCTAGAATGGACCCAAAACCAAACTGCTTTAGCTCTCTCTGTCGACATTTTTCAGCTGATCCTTGAACAGAGGAATACGTGCCTCCACCCAGTAGAATATTGTAGGGGCCATGGCTTCTAGGGAATATAGCATGTGCACCCTAGATGCCTGATGAGGCCCTTGGATTCCAGCCAGCCTCTACGTGATGAACAAGACTGTGTGAAGTGCCATATCTACCACATCCCTATCAAGAATCTTCTTACCTGACATTCTTGTGCCAGGTTGACAATGACGGTTGATTAGCTCCTGAGTGGTCATGTCCCCTCCTCGGGAACCAGTAAGAGAAATGGAAGCCCCTCATATGGATAACCCTGTCAAGAAGTAGATTTCCTCTACCTCTATGGTCAAGACATGAGGCCTTACTTCAAATTATTGCTGCTCCGGGTTCCACATATGTAGAATATGCTCCATCAAGCGGGGACGTGAAATCATGTTGGGTGTCTCAAAGAATTTCAAAAGCCCACAGCCCCTTAGGGTAGCCACATAACCTACATCTCCTGTAGCAGCAACATCATCTAGGTCATGTTTCCTTTCTTTCCAAATAACCATTTTCTGATCCAACAAACCTGCCAAAAACAGTTTAAAAACCATTTAGAAGCATTTATTATCCATAAAATTGCCTTTAAACTTTTTCTTTGGCTAATCCATTAGTTTTTTGAAACCCACGGCCGACACCGCCTCTGTCCATTTAAGAGAAAGTGGTGGCACTTCCTTTCCCATAAGGGCTAGGAGCAGTGCCCACGTTTCCCATTTTAGGTTTGGCCATTAAGTCCAAAAAACCATGAAAACTGAAAATTGGAAACCATGAAATGAAAGAGAATGGATTTAGATGTTACCTAGAACTGATGGTATGAAAAATGAATGGTGGAAGCTCCTGGAAACTTTAGCTGAAGTTTTGGCTCCAAACTACCCAAAATGCTCTCCAAGGTTGGTAAATAGTGAAATGAATTGTTTTTAACTATTTAATTAGACTTTTATAGCCTATTTTTAGGGTTTTTTATGTTTTAAAATCATTTTCATAGAAATACCCTTTTATATAGTTCATGAAAGTCATTTTTTCGAATATTTTGGGAAACTAATGGTCATTTAAGTCTTACAGGCATAGGCAGTAAAGTCTATTGGGAAGTTCAGTTTTTACTTTTTCGTACTCTTGAAAAACAGAAAAAGTCCTCGAGCGTTCGTTTTGATACTTTGATCACGCTGTCAAAACCCTGTATCAAAGTTTGGAGTCTTTTTCAGATTCTTTTCACACTCGTAAAACCTCTTATCGTGAAAAGAGACCTAATGGAGTCTCCTTTAAACTCTTTTAGGACTCCCTAAATATGAAAAGATTGTCGAGTACTTGTCTCCTTCATACTCATAAAATTATTTGAAGAGTCGTCTCTCCGATGGTAGGTTATCTCTTTTTCGGTTCGAACATACTATTTACGAAAAAGGAACACTCCAGCCAATCATGACTGGAAGAGTTCTCTTGGGTATTATTTTATAATTTTTCGGGCCCTAGAGACTAAATCATATGAAAAAGGACCCTTTGGAGTCTTCTTCCATCTTTGTTTAGACTCTCTAAACATGAACAATACCGAGTTTACTTTCTTTGGACTCGTTAAACTAAACACTCAGAGACCCTTTTTTGGGAACGAACCCATCCTTTTTTAGGTTCGTAAAATGTATGAGAATGGAATTGTCTTTGGATGAGCTACAATGAGTGTTTGTTGCCCTCTTTGAACTCGTAAAAACAAAAAGAGGCACTTATCAATCATGATGGGGAAATTAAGGGAAGGGAATCAATTCATTTTACAAATAAAATGGCAGTTTGTCATCACCTTTAAGCATGGCACTTGTCTGCATTTCATTCAGCCAATTGGGTAAATCAGTTTGTCTTTGAGTCGATCCACTTTCATGAGTCATGTCACTCCTTTGAATTTTCAAAGAATGCATTGTACAATGTCATATTGTGTTCCACCTCGTCAAGTCAATATTGCCAAGTCTTTTGTCATGTCGCTCGATGTTCAAAGGGAATTTAGAAGTTTACCTCTACAGTTAAAATAAACTTTTGTGTCAGTACCTTTGGAGTCAATACAATGGTTACATTATCTACAACATTCTAGAACTTTCTTCTGAGTTTTGTGTCGTCGATGTGGGATTCATCATGGCCCTCCTTCGACGAGACTATTCCTGTCAACATCAGCTCATCATCTGGGAATTAGTCTTAGAAACAAGTTTAGTACCTTGAGATCTGTATGCCTCAATGACAAATTCTCTTGCTCTTGACAAAGGTTCAAATCATTGACCTTTGATCAAGAGATTCGACTGAGTGTTCGACATCAAATCATCTATTCGTACTTAGTATATTGTACTAAGGTACCTTGAGAATCATTGACATTAATGGTGATCTCCCTCGCACTTGTTAACGGTTTGCATCATTGACTAGTAATCAAGTGGTTTCTTCCATCTACGACTTCATATCATTGTAATCACATGGATAGAATCGTACTTTGTGGAAGATGAGATGAAGACCTTGGGTGTCTATTTGAAAGAACTCATAGCTTTCTCCCCAGGTTGTGATGGATTATTTTGTATGAAGTACCAACATGGATCCACATTTGTATGGTCATGGCTATGTTCCAATTTGCATCTGTATGACATAGATCTACATTGTATGTCTCATAGCTATGTCCAAGTTTGAGTCTTCTATCACATGGATCTACACTGTATTCTAGTAGCCATGTTTTTTTTTATCTCTCTCATGGATCTTCCTTGTATTGTTCTGCATCCATGATGAAGACACATTTTTCTCTTGAGTCAAAAGTATTGATGTATTGCAGATGCCTGGTTGATGATCTCTGATTAAGCTGATTCTTTCCTTGAAGTGATAACTTGCTCTTTTAAAGCTCTCGCCTATCGTATCCCTCTAGCCTCATGCTTTGGGGGGCATTTTGTTATACCTAAATCTCGTCATCAGCATGTGATAAGATCCCAAACTTCAGTATTTCCCTCAATCCCAAATTCTGAAGCAAGAACATTGGTCTAAATATCAATTTTGTATATGAAATTCCAGCACCGCCTCTTCCCTTTAGTCAAAAAGCGGTACCTTCTTCAGAATCGCCTCAACTCAGTTGGCAGTAAGCGATGGCACCTCCTTTACCCTTTAAGCAAGGTGTGGTTCTTCCCAGAACTGCTCTGTCATGGTGAACAAGGAGTGGTGCCCTTGGTAAAAAGTGAAAAAGATATGTTCTCGCGAAGATTCTTGAAAGAAGGCTTCGTGGCACCCTTATCCCTGATCACTAGGGTCAGTTGGGATCAAGATCCATCCTTGTAGGATCTCCTAGCCACCTCACCCACCAATTTATCAACCATCCCTGTCCATTCCAAGCCTATAAAAGCAGGCTCAATCTCCATGGTTGATGGGGTAGTAATGTTATGATGTTGCTTTGATATTCTGGCCTAAGTCATTTAGAGATCTTGAGGGAGCAAGTTGGAGCTATCAAAAACAAGATGTTAGTTTTGTGAAAGAGCATACCAACACTAAGGCATAGGTTGTAAACTCTTTCTTCATTTTATCAATGTAAAGTTGGTTCCTTTCCCATATACTTGTTATGTTATAATCTTGCATGTTTATTGTCAAATTCCTTAGTCATTGCCATAGATCTATAGATGATGTTATGGTATCTTCGATCTCTTGTGTGTTCAATGTATGTATGCAAGTGTTTCCTTGGATACCTTTTGTCATAAGAGAAGAACCACATCACTCCATCAAAGATTGCATTCCAGTTGTTTATAGCTTCTAGGGAAAGTCTTCAAGATTTATTGTGAACCATTTGTTCTGGATTTGAACCATTCAGACCAGAGGAACAACTTCTATCTGCAGAAGGTGCAACGAAATTCCTACAAACACTCCCTTCCTATACATATTGATCGCTGAAACCCTCAACAGAAAAATATTAGCTAAAAAGGAAGTTAGGTATATCCCAGGCATTAAGATTGCTAGGGGTGTGGATCCTATAAACCATGCTCTTTTCACATATGACTCTCTTCTTCTAGGAGGGGCCTCTATGAAGATTGCTCGGGATTTCAATGTTATCCTTCAAAATTTCTGCCAAAGCTCAGGTGCTTTGATAAATAAAACTAAAAGTGCAGCTTATGGATGGAATGTAGATCAATTGGCTCTTCTTCGAATATCATATTTATTTAGCTTCCCAGGTTTTGTCAAGTGGGAAAATATTAAGTATTTGGGGCTTCCCTTAACTCTTGGTTCGTCCCCTCCTTCTCTTTGGCTTGATGTGTTGGCCAAGTTAAAGGAAAAAATCGCTTCTTGGGGTGGCCAATGGCTTACTACGGTCGGGAAATTGATCTTGATGAAATCAATCCTCTCAGCATTTCATGTTTTCCATTTGACTCTAATTCTTGCCCCAAAGTCTATCTCGGCTCAAATTGCTAAAGTTTTGAGAGAATTTATTTGGAATGGAGGGTTAGGTGGACAAAACAAGATGCATTTGGTAAGATGGGAGGTACTCAAGTGTCCCATTTTATAAGGTGGATTACAAATCTGTGATCCCAGTCTTGCTAATTTGGAAATCACTGAAAAAATGATTTAGTAGCTATTTGTGGATTCAAAGCACCCTGTCAGGATAATTTTTAGGATGAAGTATTTAAATGGTGGTTCATTAAGAAATATTTCTTCTGCTAACACACCATCTGGATCAACTATTTGGAACTCCTATAGGAAAGGGTTTGAATTTTTCAATTATCAGCTTTTTAGAGTCCCTGGAAATGGGATGAGGGCTCTTCTCTGGGAGGATAAAATCTCCGAAAAACCACCCCTCTCCTCTATCCTTTAGTTATCTGAGTTAATGAATTGATCTAAAAATAAAGGCTCGTTATGGTTGGCAGACATCTACACTTGGGACATTGATGGATATTGGGAAGGATGGATTCTTTCAGATCTCCCAGCTTGACTTGATTCCCAAAAATCAGTGTTGGTCTCGTTCCTCTCTGGCCTAGCTCCTGTTCAATCCTATCAGAAAGATCATTGGGGTTGGGGTCATAATGGATTTTATTCAGCAGCCAAAGCTCTCAAGTTTCTTCAACCAGCCCACATGTCTAGTTTCTCTCCTGTGATCTGGCAAACTGTATGGCATTCTTCTTTTCTTTCAAGGGTTAATTGTTTTTCTTGGTTTCTTTTGAAAAACAAGACCCTCACTGATGAAAATCTTCTTAAGCATGGATTCTATGGCCCATTCTGTTGTTGTTTCTGCAAGTCATCCTTGGATACTGTCGATCACCTTCGGGTTGAATGTGATTTCTCTCGAAAAGCTTGGGCTATGGTTCTTCATGGTGTACAGTTAAATATTTATACAACATGGCATGAACAACGTCCTCCAAAGCTTAATGCTGCAGTTCTACACAAACACTGGCATTCGATTCTGAAGTTCACATTGTTGTCCTTGTGGATAGCCAGGAATAACTCTGTATTCTGTGACCAATGTTCAATTTTTCATATTGTAGCTCTCAAGTCATTATCGTGGTTATCTGAATCAATTCGATACCCGATGTATTACTTTCCTTCTTCTCTGCGGTTGGGTTCTAGTTCACATGTCGTGGGGAAATATCTGAACAAACCTGTCTTGGCCCCTTCTTGGAGGTTTTGTGGAGGTAAAGATGCATTTAATTCATTTTGGTTCAAATCATCTTCAACAACTAATTTTTTTTTATGGTGCTTCCAAAGGGAACCACAGGGTCTCAAGCGCTGGTGTCCTGGTTATCTCTCCGGACAGATTGTCCTCTTTCAGGTTTTTCTAGGGGCTTGGCACCATGTCTAACAATTAGGTTGAATGTTACAACATCCTTATGGTGTCTCAATTGGCTAAGGAGAAAGGATTTATGTCTGTTCAAATTTATGGCGACTTTGAAATTTTGAGAAAAGCTCTAAACTCCTTGGACAGTATTAATAATTTTTCCTTGATTATAATTCTGCAGAGAATTAGGATAATTTTGAAATATTTTGATAAGTTTGACTCCTTACACATCCTCTAGGGCTTAAATAATTCTGCACATGCCCTGGAAAACAAAGCATGTCTTCTTCCACAAGGATTTCTTAGTATCAATGGGGAGCCCAGTTATTTTCATCCAATTCTGTAACTTCATGCAGTTGTAACTAGGTTGTTTGGGTGATCCTCTCCCTCTCTGAAATGCTATGATAAGCCTCAGGATCTTTCAAAATTTGTAAATAGGTTGATTGGTTATTGCCAAAAAAGATCCGTATTCTTTCTCTTAATAAAATTACCCGTTTTTGTTAAAAAAAACTTAAATTAAAATAGAAAATCACATCATATACTGTGTAATGCAAAAATAACCATACTTTTAAACTTGAATTAAAACAAAAAGTCACATTAAAACATATAATACAGTATTATAGATGAACTGCAACATTAGCATATATATTTATAAAATGAAAAATGTCAAAATAGTACAACATTGTTACTCAGAGTTTCCAACTCTAGTGCAAATGCACCATAATAAATTATCCATGAAAAACAAACATTCAAACTACTGCATCGAGGAGTGGGCCAAAATGTCTAAAAGCTAGTACAATATGATAAACATCAACTATCCCATCTTCTGCAAATATTTTAATGGACACGATGTGATGCTTCCTTTCTTCTCTTTTAGAACACATCCATCTATTTTCTCTTCATAAGGAAGGGGTATGTTTCTTTTGGCCCTTAAAATATTTACATTTGCATCTCCCAGTACATACAAATTGACTCCATGTATAATAGATATTGAGTGAATCCTCCCAATTCCCACATCAACATTGTCATACAGATCGAACACCTTTACTTTATCGCCTTATTGGATTTCATCAATACATTTATGCAAAAACTGGAAAAATACACTTTATACTAAGGTTTGAAAAATGATGTTATAGAAGCAATTATACTCCAATATTTAACATAACGATATTGTATCGAGATATGTAAAATGTTACGACAACAATTATATTCTAATATTTAGCAAATTTTTGCACTCACCTCGAGTTTGGAACCACTAGGAATGGCACGTACATGCTCGTCAAGCTCATCATCATCACTATCAATATTGAAATCATGTTGTGCAGCATAGTTGAGAGATCTATTGACATGCCTTTTCCTTCTCTTGATGCTTGGATATAATTTCTCTGTATGTGTTTCATCATGCAAAAAAGTATACAACTTTAATTAGAAATATAAACAATGCCATATTAAACATTCAATAGTTAATTAAAGAATGCAAGCTATAAAATTTTATCCAAAAGAACATTCTAAGAGTTAAGAATGACAAAACATTGGGATCACATATTAAACATTACAACAACAATTATATCCTAATATTTAGCATTCACCATTTTTACCTTTTGGAATATCATCACCTATACCTCTGCATAGCAGCAAGTGATGCCCCCACTGCAGATTCCATAGAAGTGATTCAATGATCAATAATACTATGACTATCATCTGATGTACCTTCATGTTCAACATCAATTTTGATAGTTTCTACACCTTTAATGGTGGAGATTTGATTTTGTTATGCATGTGGTTTCCTCATGTAGAAAAAATTAGATACTAAAATTGTTAAATGGAGCAACCGAATCCGATTGTCCATTAGTCGAATCCGACTAATGGACAACCGGATTCGATTGCTCCATCTGGTATCAGAGTGGATTCACTCTTGCACTCTGAGCTCGGAATCGGCTCATCAATCCTTAATCCTTAATTTCTTCCACTGCTCACACTTCATCCCAAGTGCTGCCAAAAAAAAAACCAATACCCTCCTGCTCAGCATCCTCACTCTCCTCTACTCTTCACTCTTCCATTCCTCCTCATCACCACTCAGCTCATCTCCATGCCCCAATCACCATTTCCCAGCCCTTCTTTCCTCATCGTCGTCGTCCTACATCTAGAGCGTCCGGCTTCACACCCACTAGGGTCCTCTCTACCACATGACCCCCCTCCTCAGCCCCCATCTGTTGCTCCTCTCTACCCGACCGCGCAGCTCCTGTTGTCTTCACACACAGCCTCCTGCCCCTCCCACCTACCCCTCACGCACTCCACTCCCTCCACGCTCGTCGCGCTGCTGCCTTCCGACCTCCTCGCCATCTCCATCCTCCACCTACCCGCCTCCACGCTCCCTCTGCCCTCCACCTACCTCGCCTTCATCACGCAGCCATCGTCTCGTCCGTGCTCCATCTCTGCACTGCCACTCCCCTCTGCAACCTCCCACGTCCCTACTCCACGCCACTCTCTGTGTGCCTGCTCGGCGCCCTCCTCCACTCTTCCACGACCCATCTTCACTTCCAACCTCCACGCTAACCTAAACCTGCAATAACAAAACAAAACAAAAACAAAATATATATTATAATATAATATAATATATATTATATTATATTATTTCAAATATTTTGTAATCTAATATATTTTAACAATATATTTCAAAAAAAATCAAATATTATATTTTTTTATTATAATATTTAATATAGTTTATGAAAAATATAATAATAATAATATTAATTAATTAATTAATATATTATTATTCAATTCACCTCAAAAGCTAAAATAGCACCGAAATACACACCTCCGTATACAAGGTCCAAGACCATGGAGGCACTGAAAGAGAAGATCAAAAAACTGGAGGACATAAAGTCTATTGTCGCTAACAAAGAAGGCTTGAAGGAAAAGATGCAAAATAACAATACATTACTCAAAGACGAGCTTGTTTTGGTACTATAAAGAAGGCTCAACAAAAAACTTGACATCCTGAATGAAAAACAAAAAGACGTGGATGACAAAATGAATACCATGACGCAAAACATAAACACCTTAACACATAACATGAGCACCATGACGCAGAACCATAATACATTAATCGAGATGTTACAAAGCCTCATACCTAGTCTGGGCCAAGTTAGCGGTCCACACATGCTAGATGCCTCATTTCATGTTGGAAACACTCGCAAAGAATCAAGAAGAATTGCAAAAAGAAATAAAGATTAACAATGCGACGCTTAAGCAAGAGATAGAAACACAAATACTAACAGACATGGAGGCATGATTAAACGGCAAAATAGATGCTATAAGTAAAATAATAGAGAATAAAAAAGCCAAAAAGCTCTGCCAACAATGAAGCAATTAAGATATGTCACTTTCATCGTCTAGTAGTTTCCAGCCACCATCAAACCATAAGGCAAAAGGAAATCAACGTCGTCCTTACAAAGTGCACCCACCTAAAGCAAAAATAGAGTTTTCGAAGTACAATGGGAGTGAAGACCAATGTGTTGCTTGGCTAAACAAAGCAGAAGAATACTTTGACATTTACAACATTCAATCTGACGAGGAGAAGGTGAAATATGCGTCAATGCATATGGAAGGGTGCACTTATAATTGGTACTTATGGTGGAAGAGAGATAATTTTACCTACACCTAGAATTTGTTCAAAAATGATTTTTTTAATAGGTTTCAAGGAATCAAAGAAGATGAATTTTTCAGTAAACTTACTAGACTATAGCAAGTCGGAAACGTTGAGGAATTTTCTCATCAATGGGAATCCTTCTCAACACGAGTATTTGGGTTGTCTGACAAGCAAATAATCGAAACCTATTTAGGAGGTCTTAAACCATACCTCCAAAAAGAGTTAAAGTTGCATGAAATACCTAACGTAAAAGTAGCAAGACATAAAGCAAAAGCCGCAGAACGCAAATTGGAAGGAATTAAAACAAGAGGCGATAACCATTATCAGCAAGAAAAAGAGACACAATGTAGGTACTGTGCAGATACTTGGTCACCTGGTCATCAATTCCACAAACCTCAATCATATGCCTATGAAATGAAAAATAGATCGAAGTTAGGCTAACAGTTACGCTGATAATAGAAAAAAGAAGAAAAACATATGTCATCGATGTGGTGATGATTGGACCCCTGGTCATAAATGTAGGAACAATGAGACAATACAGTGCAAAATTATCAATGGAAAGGAAGTGAAAATCTTTGCACAAGAGACCTCATCTGATTTTAATACTAACACTAAGTCAGAATGAAGAACGACACTAGGAAAATACTTAAGCTTTGAGGACAAAGCTTCCTTAAAAGGAAGTGGCAATGTAACAAATATAAAATAAAATATTATTTACATTAGTTAATTATCTTATGAAAGGGTGTAACCCTTCAGTTTACACGCTTAAAGCCTATAAAGGCGAGCTTCCCTTGTAATTATCTCATCATCCAATATATTATTATTATTCATATTCATTATTAAAATGATAGTCTAATTCGACCAACGGACAACTGGATTCGGTTGCTCCATTAGCAACCGAATCTGGTTGTCCGTTAGTCGAATCCGACTATCATTTTAATAATGAATATGAATAATAATAATATATTGGATGATGAGATAATTACAAGGGAAACTCACCTTTATAGGCTTTGAGCATGTAAACTGAAGGGTTACACCCTTTCATAAGATAACTAACTAATTTCTAAATAATATGTTATTTTATATTTGTTACATTAAACAACATTTAAAAGCACATAGTAAGAGAATATAGAAATATGCATATGGAAAGATTAAAAAAACAACATATTGCAACTGCTTTGATATCTACAAATATGGGCACACCACTGCAACTCACCTCCCACACTTTGGGGAAAAACCAAAACATGCTTCAATTAGAAATGATCAAATTTATAAAGAAAACATCTGGTTCATATTCATTTAGAAACCAATCCACATAACTTGGCTACAACTGGGTCAATCTAAGCCTCAACCTGTTATATAAGACTAAACTATAAAAACATGTCTAGAAATAAATATCCATGGCTCCTCAATAGATGTATACCTATCCATCAAACATCTCTAATTTTCCAAAGAATGTCACCATAGCCAAGTCTACCATGTTGCTACAGGAGAATTAATTTCATTACCATAGGATTTCTACTACAGATCTACAGATTGCCACTAGAGCCACAAATCACCAAGGATAGGTTTCTTTACTTCATATTATGTCACTGAAACATAACACTCATTCCAAGCTATGGAAATCAATTATACCCAAGTTATTCTGCAACAACTATGGAAATCATTTAATTTTGATCACATGATTACAAAAGTAATTTACCTAAATATTTAATACAACATTATTAAAACATTCATCTCTAACAAGGAAGCTCTCTTTATATGTTGTAAGAATATAATCTAATATAAAGTAAAGAAAAAATGCCTTCTAGAGGTTCTTCTATTTGTCCATGTGGATGTTCTAAGTATTTTTATAACATTTCATTACATGCCGAGAAATTTGATTCTATAAAGAGTTTCATAAATATAGCAAACATAAAGGACAAAGAGTTCATCCCTCAATCTGCCCTGAGAGAGAGAAAGCAATCCAAAAATTAGTCACCCCTCTACAAGGGACAAGGTCTCTAGTCCTGGAAAGGTCTATTTACAAACACTACTCTTATGTAGTCTATTTTTGAATTCAAAGTGGGTTGTGTCACTGGTGATATTTTCTTTTTAAAACTAGAATAAGGATAATTTGTATTATACTTTTGCTACATCAACATTGTACAACATAATAATATAAAAAAATGGATACTTATAGACATATAATCTTTCATGATCAGTGTAAATTACAAAATTGCTCCCAAAAGATATATCATAAAGCTTTGCTAATATAGATATTAAAAAGTTGACCTAAAAAAAACTACATGCCTATTATGGGATTCTTCCTTGGAATTTTCTAGTAATTGAAGTTGAAGATCCACCTATTTGAGTTCTAAAACTCCATACCACTCATTCCAAGCTTGGGTGTATCTTCTATAAAGTCCCTCTATTGGATCCTTTAAGCATGAAATCTACTATAAGAATAGGATTGTTCAAACATGAAGAATTTAAACCTGAGTAGTTTAATTGTTTTCTTGATTTTTTAACCCTTTAATAGATATATTTAAGTGAAATGACGATATAGAAATATGCCTATCACCATATAGTCTAGAAGATCTTCAAAATTATTTGAACATATTTGATCATACATACTACACTTATAAAATGAAAGACCCTTACTTGGAAGATGAGGTACTACTCTTCAAATCCATGCCAATACATTTATCTCTAAAATGGTTCGCTCAGATATAAGCATGAAATTAGCTTGTACAATTATCTAAGACAAGGATGTGCATTGGCACCAATTTTGTTAACAATAGCAATTCTATAAGATGAGGATGTGCATAGGACATTTCGAACATTCATAATTTAACCCTGAAGAATTTAAGTGTTTTCATGAGCTTTTGACCCTTTATTGGATCTATTTAAGTGAAGTGGTGATATAGAAATATGACTATCACCATATAGTCTAGAATATATTCAAAATTATTTGAACATATTTGAACCTACATTCTACACTCAGAATTGAAAACATACCACTTGGTTTACTCCTATGTGCTTCTTTTGACTATTCATTTGTAGTTAGTTGTTCAACACCTCACAAAGGAAGTTAATAGTAAATGGTATAGATAGATGATATACATATTTTGTCGATATTCAACTACAATTGACATTGTTTCAAGAAGGGATATCGGCCTTTTAAACCATGATTAAGGATGAGCGGACTTGATGTACCTCTTTGACTTAGACCTCTAAAGAGATTCGTCATGCACATAGATTGAACGATGAATATTTGTTGGGGATGGGAATTGCACCAAACGGTCAATTGCTAATACAGTTTTGGACACCATTTTTTTTCTAATCCATTTCACTTGCCACAAGACCACATGGGGAGCAAAATATTGACCACTATTTCCACTATTTTTTATTTATTTTCGAAGGGTTAACTGAATCGTTTTAGTTTTACTGGGTGGTTGAAGAGAACTGACGGATATAGCGATGATAGGGTTCCTTGTGTAACTCTGAAGAAAAATTAAGTTGGAAGGGTATATATTTGGGTAGAGGGTACCCACATGGCTCGAAGCAAAGAGTGATTAGGTATTTTTGTATTTCAAATTTATGGTTCCATAACAATATCTCCTCAGATGATCGCTATTGACATTTTCATCTGTAATTAGTGCATATGTGCTAGTTCTATTGCATTGGAAAGTTGTGGAATTTTCTCAGAAGGTGTTGGTAGTGGACACGAGATTGGATTAATGTATGTTGTTTCAGAGGTAGCTGGCATAATTTGGAATTACAGTTTATTATATGAATTCCATTCATCTTCTTCAAATCTGACACAAAGATCAAACTAATTATTCAAATGCAACAGAGGAACTAAACTAGCTGTAAGACTCATGGAGGGAGTGAGCCTCAATTTGGAAATGAAAACAGATAATCCTTAGTTTGGAAATGAAAACATGTTTCAACACTTCAACAGTCTAGAAGATATTCAAAAATATTTGAACATATTTGAGCCTACATACTAGACTAAGAATTGGAAACATGCCACTTGGTTACCCCCATGTGCTTCTTTTGAGTGTTCATTTGTAGTTAGTTGTTCAAAACCTCACAATGGAAGTTAGTAGTAAATGGTATAATATAGATGATGTACATATTTATTTTGCATTGGAATATTGTGTAGTCTTCTCGGAGGGTGTTGTTAGATTTTAGAGTCTTCTCATATGGTGTTGGTAGTGGAAACATGCTTGGAGTAATAGATGTTGTTTCATAGGTAGATAGCATAATTTGGAATTATGGTTTATTATATGAATTCCATTCATCCTCTTCAAATATGGAACAGATACCAAACTAATTGATCAAATGAATCACATGGAATAAACTAAATAGAATCCTCATGGAGAGAGTAAGCCTCAATTTAGAAATGAAAACATATCATCCTCTTGCAGCTGCAACTATCATCCCAAAAAAAATTGACTTTTTAGGGCCCCCCCTACTCTTTTAGTTTTTTAGAAGGATTTGAAAGTATATCTTTATCTCACAAGAATTGTTTCATGACTTAAGTTTTTTGCTAAAGAATCTTTCTTTTCTTTACCTGATGTATCGGATGCATCGTTGAAGTTCATCCGACGTATCAGAAGCATAGTGCTCTATCCACCTGATTCTATGTGTCTTGCGCTTTTGAAAAGGTCTTGCAAAATCCTCCCAATACATCGGGTGTAACTTGGTCTATGGTATTGGAAAACACTTGTTGATGCTCCCAGATGCTTAGTCCGGAGCATTTTCGACACAACGGGTCGCCCGTGTCCTTTCCTTTTTCGATTTTCACAGAAGATTTTGTTATGGTTCTATCTGTTGTTTCGGTTGTTTGTTTCCGAGTGTTCTGAGAGTCTAGCGATGTTTCTTGTCGATGCTTCGGATGCATAGTCTGATGCATATCTGATGTCTTCCTGAAGTTTTTCTGATGCCAGAGCAGTGTTAGTGGTATGTTTTACCGAGTGATATTTTAAATACTTTTACCCGTCTCAGCAGATTAGTTGTTAACCACCCGATCGACGTTGAGCCTGTTCTTTTCTAGCCACTTGATGCCTTTGCATCCACTAAGAGGATCATTTTCGATATTTTTTGGCACTAGATGGGTTCCCGCCCGAGGCATTTTAATTACGCTCACTCATGTTTAAGCTTATTTAATCCCATAAGGGGTCATTTCACGGTCTTGTTAGCTATTTGGAGCATGTGGAGCTGTCAGTCGACGGAGCAATTTTAGCCAACAGAGGTCACACGTTTTCCAGGTCGGATCAATAGTCCAGGTAGGATCTCACTCCTTACTTGTCCTATTACTTATTGAGTTTTTTGGAACAGCTTGGTAGGGTTAGGTTTGGTTTTATTTTCTGTGGAATGTATTTAAATGCTGCGGTCGATATATTTTTGTGAAGCGTTGCTTTTTGGTTAGCCAGGTCTGTCATTTCTTTTACCTACCCCAATCGTTGTTGCATAGCTCCTACCATGGGGTTTTTCCTGACAGTCGTTGGTAAAGGGGGGGTAGTGGGCAGACGAGCGTTTCAGCGTCTGCACCACTCCCTCATTTCATTAATCAAAAGATGGTAGTATTTGTGGCCGTTGGACGATCGAAAGAGGCATTTTTGCGAAATGTCATGGCATGGGTTTACATTTAGGGTGAAAACCCTGGTTAACCATGAGTTTTTTTTCCCCATAGCATCTCTGAGTTGCTCCTTTCTCGTTGATAGTATTGACGTTGATGTGCTTAGAAATGTGTTACCATGGGAACCTAAGAGCCACTGCAGCAGACTCGATGCCTGTGAACCTTGACCTTTTTGCCCCTAGAAAACTTTAAGCATGTTGTATGTTTTCTTTTTCATGAGAACACATTTAGGGTAGACACAAAAATTCAGTCATTATGCATCATGATGATTCGAAAAAGGAATTTCTGGTTAAAATCGGTTTTTGGTTTAGTGTAGAGTTTATCAAATTGCAATTATATGTTTGGAATAGATTGAATCTAACATGATTTTGTATGATTAAAACAGTCTCGTCATTCATATAGAAACATGCCTTAGAAACAGAAGAAGAAGGTGCAAGCTACAGACTAAGAACCAGAGATAAAGATCATAACCTGAGTGGAGGTTATGTATGAAGATACCAAAGCTATCACGAGCATCGAACTTAAGTACAAGTTGGGGGAGAATATACCAAATGATCACCAATTGAAGTGTCCCAAATGCAGGATTGAAATATTTACTCATATATGCCAATATAGAGAGATCAACAATCATGAAAGTTGCCACGCGTCTAGAACTTTTCCATGTTCAAAAGTAATAGGTTGGATTCTTCCCAGGGCTGATGTAACAAAAATGATTTTGTTTCATACTAAAGGACAGGGTTATGTTGCTTATAGCCCATCTTATGTAGCTTAGGCATATAAGCTACCGACGCCCTAGACTTATCTAACTGAAAAAAATGGTTAAAGGACCTTAATCTAGATGTTTTGGACAATGTCAAAAGAATTATGGTTCCCGGAAAGACTTTTCATACAAGGCCATCTGGGGAGTATGAAATTGCGAACCTTCGCACTACCTATATATTGAATGCATTGATGTTGAATTGGATCTTTGGAATAGAAAATGGAAATAATTTCAAACTGAGCTGGGTACCCGTAATCTTATTTGTGGCCACTCAAGGCACAATTTTCAACTGGGCCAATATAGTGTCTAACAATTTGTCCTCATGCATAAGTACAGCACTAGGAGGAGTCTCACAAAATAAATCAGAGTTCTATATGAGCTCATTTCTGATCGATTGTATTTTGTGCACACAGTCATTCCCAGCTCTAAAGTGCAAATGGGATAAGGCCAAGTCTTCTGACTATGTTGCATATCAGTTGTTGTGGGAACACAAATATTTCAATCAGTATAAGATTATTTTTGAAGACTTCATAATGCCACTATACAGGTTAATATTCCTCGCTGAGTGTGATTGCATGTCAGAAGAAACCTTGAATATTGTACAGGATAATGGGAATTATTATCTGACAGAGGAAGGTCTATATCTGAGGATGTTTGGCAGATTAAGGGCCCCTTCTTTGTTGCCAAAATACACTACGTATTATGTTAATAACAAGGAAATAGTAAGGCAACTTTACATTGATGGGGTTGGTAATTTCCTGTTTGAACAGAAGAAGGTTGTATAACCCCCAGTTTTGTTTTACATAGGAAGTTATAGGTTCTCGAGGATGAAGAGTGCACCAGAGTTTGTAAAGGAGTTAGAATATGTCCATTTTGGAGAGATAAGTTTTCATAGGAATGATTCTAAAGATAAAGTTGATAATTATTATGCTACAACATGAGTACATTTTGAGTACGCAAACTACTGGGACAAAGATGAAGAAATATTTCGAAATGCACGCAATATTACAGCCTTTAGGAGGAGATTTAAGCAAATTATAATGACCGCAAGTGGGAAGGGAAAATCTATTGAGTAGCAGAATAAACAAGAAGAGGAAGCTGCTAAGAAAAGGGAAGAGGAGGCACTCAGACTATCACAAGAAGTAGAACAATGGTTAGCAGAAGAAGAAGAAGAAAAAAGAAGAAAAAGAAGAGCTAAAGAAGAAGCCGAGAAAAGGTTAGTAGACAAAGAAACTGTGAAAAATAATAAAAAGGAAGAGGCTCAGAAAAGGTAGGAAGAGGATGAGAGGTTAAGACTGGAAGCAGCTGACAAAGAAAAAGAACATGCAGAGAAAGCATCTGAAGAGCTTCAACAAAAGGAGTAGGAGGAATATGATCATGCAAATCTAGAGAAAACTCAGTCTTATGATGATCTGATAAGATCCTCTATCATGTATAGCAGCACAACAAAACAAAATATAGCTTTGACATTAGGGATTGAACTAATCCCTTTTATCCCATCCCAAGAGGAGGAGGTGGCCGATTTAAATACCATTTTTTTATGACAAGCATAACAAAAGAATTGTCATGAGAACTGAGAAGAAAGTGGACACTGGGGAAAAGCAGGGAGTCATGAGAACTGAGAAAACAATTGTTCACAAGACTAACAAAGATCCAAGACTTATGGAAAGGGCACGTGTAGCCTCAGGCTTTGCTAATGAAGATAATGTTGATAAAATAATGACTGATTTGGAACAATATCAGAAGAAGATTGCTCAAATGAAGGAAACTCTAAAAGGGGAAAGAGATGAAGGTCAAAGTCTGAAGAGGAAGATTGAAGATAAGCTCAGTAAGATTGAGAAGTCAAAAGAGGCATGCCAAACTTTACAATCTGACAAGGATGCTCTAGAATTGTCAGTGAACATCATTGAAGGAGAGAAGAAATACCTCGAGAAACAGGTTGTAGAAGCAATACAGAAAGGAGATACAATGAGAAAAAGAGTAGAGGAGATGGAAGCTCAGAACCTTTTACTTAAAGAACAATTGCAAGTGGCGAAGGAGAAGCAGATGGACATCACTCCCTTCCGAAATCTAGCCTCGATGGTGCAAAAAGAGATAAATCAAGTTTTCTTGAGCCTTGCAGGGAGATGTATAGAGTTAAACAAATTGAGGTCATACTGAAAGAGCTAGAACTCAGCTCAACAGAATTCTGGAGAATATTATCATATGTGGTAGAGCTTGTAAAAAATCAATTAGCATGGATAGGAACCCATTCAACCTTTCGAACTGACATGCCTCATAAATCAGCAGGAAGTCTTAAAATGGAGGTAGCCATACTGAATTTTGGATGTAGAAAAACGATTAGATTAAACACAACCATTGAGAAAACTACTGAAAAGTGTGTTGAATTTTATAAAGGTATACATCTGGTTCACCATCAATGCATGGTTCTAACAGACTCCCTGGATCAAATTTTTCCAGTTAGGGAAGAACATCTGAAGAACTTGCAAGAGAGGCTGCAAAAAGGAGAAGAAAGGATATCTAGGCTCGAAGCTGTTAGTGAGGAAGACATCAAGATTTGGATTATACAAGCATCAGGTCACAAACTCTTGTTGGAAGAATCTTTTAGTTAGAGTACACCCAAGGTGAAAGAAAATGAGTCTTAGCTGTCAAAGAATGAGGTGGAGGTTCATGTATTGGAACCTACAGAATACCAGGTCATCAATGAACATGCACAAGCTTGGGGCATTTTTGTCAAGACACCAACTGGG
Organism: Pseudotsuga menziesii; assembly: GCA_001517045.1. Classification (NCBI taxonomy): domain Eukaryota; kingdom Viridiplantae; phylum Streptophyta; class Pinopsida; order Pinales; family Pinaceae; genus Pseudotsuga; species Pseudotsuga menziesii. Next base: position 284,896 of record LPNX011233584.1, read on the forward strand.
CCCACTTAGTTTTATCTTATTCGCAAGATGAGGATTATTTAATATTTTGTATTTATTCCTTTCTAAGTGCATGCACTAGGGGACAAAATTTTGTAAAGGAAGAGTCAATGAAGCCTAAAAGGTTGGAAGGAAACTCAGGAGTCATTTTGTTTTTTGTATAAGTAGAGGTGAAGTAGATGTGAAAAGGGACTTTTCCATGCTATCTTTTAAAAAAAATTATTGTAAGAAGAAATACTTCCTTTTATAATAAAGAAGCCATATTTTCTGCAGGAGAAGGAGCTGTGAAGTTTCAAATGCATGTTGTAGATTGGTTGAATGTTGAATTATTTTTGTTTCGGCTTATTCTACAAACTGTGAGATCATTCTGGCTTATGAATTACTTCCATGTTATGAATGATTTCCTGTTATTTTTATGAAACTTAAGCAGTATATTGAGTAATGAATGTTTTAACTAACAATGAGCTATCTCTTTGTTTATCTTTCTACATACATTCATGTATTCTGAATTAAGAACAACTATTTGTAATATTCTTTATGCATGTCTTATAGTACATTAATCATCTTTAAATATAATCTTGATCCCTAGGGATAGGTTAGATAGAATTAGTTAGCTTAGCATAGTTGTTATTTGTTTATGATTTAGAAGCAAAAGGGGTAATAAGACAAGAGGTATGAACCTGCGCATCACATTGTGAAATCTTTGTTGTCTCTATCGATTGCACTTAGAATATGCACTTGAATATCATCTATAAAATAAAACAAAAAATATACTTAAACGGTGGACCAAGCCGAAACCGGTAAAATAAGCTTAAACCGTTACTTGACCTACGGTAGTCGGACCGTAAACCGAACGGATTCCCCATACCAAACATTAACGAGCTAATTGGGAACGTTTATTGGGGAGAATCCCTACTGTTGTTACCTAGGATTTTCCAGGCCTCAACAGTTTTTGCACTAGAAGGAGGGCTGCTAGTGCATGGTTGGCCGAGGAAATTTGTTTTCTCGAGAACCCTCCACCGGTTACAGTTATGAATCTAGTTTCCTTACGAGACCTAGTCCTGAAGAAAAATTTACAAAGTATCTCTACCCTATTGATAACGAGGTGGTTGATGATTTAAGGAGAATCACAAGGGTGTATGCAAAGAAGATTGGAGGATTTACCATTATTCCTACTCTTCCTAGAAGAGAGTTTCATAAGAAGGACCATCCTTACCATGAGGATTCAGTGTTAGTGGAAGACTTTGAAGAGCTAATAGAAACCACCTTGCAAGAGATTGTGAAACCCCTAAATCAGTTAGGACCAGATTCCCCTCACTGCTCACCTTTCTGAACCCCTGTCCAGTCTCCTCCTCAATCTCCACCTAGAATCATGGAAAATGTGAATGCAAATCAGCCTCCTCCACCACCTACTTGGAGAGATAGATCCCCTCTAAAACTTAATCCTCCATTACATTCCATGCCTCAGAATTTTAATAAGTCATTGCCCAAGTTTGAACCAAACGAAGGAATTTTTGTCAATGATCATTTGCAAAGATTTTACTTAGATTTGGAAGGTTTACAAGCAAATGAGCATGAAGACGTAGTCTTCATATTGTTCCCACATACTCTTTAGGGTAAAGTAGCCTCATGTTATTTTTCCCTACAGGAAAACTCAATCCCAAATTTGAACACCTTTGAGATATTGTTTAGAAACAAGTATGGAACCCAGAAAACTACTGTTGCTTTAATGAAAGAATCACTTGCCCTTAGAAAGGAAAAGAAAGAAAGGGTGCATAATTTCACTCAAAGGTTTGCTTCCTATCTGAATAACTTTGATGCAGCTATAAAACCTGCTAAGAACACCTTAATTGAGTATTACACTTCAGCTCTTGGTCTAGACCTAGCTATGTTTGTCAAAAGATCAGTTAATCCCACCTTAGTGGAAACATATGAGGAATTTGAGAAAGTGGTAGCCGAAATGGACAGTATAGACCCATATCTTGCACAATCAGAGGAAAAGACTTTTGGGAAAAAAAAGCCTTTGTTTTTAACTAATCCTAAACATGAGCGGTCACAGGAATTAGATGGTGTGGTAAAAATGGTGCAGAAACTTTCAAATAGAGTAATTGAACTGGAGAAGGAGAAGGAGGCCCATAAGCAATACAAACCTTATTATAAAAAGAGAGATGATAGTGGTCCATCCAAACCTCCCTCTCATAGTCCCTCGACTATGAACTTAACTGAAGTGGAAATGGAAAATTTATGTACATTCCATCAGCAACCTCACTCTAAAAGAAATTTCCCACAGTGGATAAATTCTATGACTTTAGTGATGAATCAGTTACTAGATTCCAAGTAAACAGAAACTGTGGATGAAAAAGAGAAAGTTCATGAACCAACAGAGACACAAGAAGAAGACACTATGGTTTTATGGGATTATGTATCCATGTTTATTATAGAGGATGAAGGCCTCACTGAGGAAGAAGAGATATCAGAAACAAATGTTAGAACAAGAAGTTAGGGCCCATTGAAAGAGGATAACACGATAATGCCCAAAATAAAGAAACTTCATGAGAACATGAAAAAGATAAAAAAGAATACTCAGGATATTAATATACCAGATTTTGTCATCACGAGTCAAAATCCCAAGGTAGTCAGTATGTCTGTGAAGTCTGCATAAAACAAAGTTGAGAATGTCAAGAAAAATTCCATCGAGCATGAAATGGGATATGAAATTGTAGAAGATATTAAAATACTAAGGAAAACATCTCTTTGTTTGAAATGTGTAACCTACCCCAACAAAAGGAAAAGTTGTTGAAAGCACTTGAGACACCTATAACAAAACCCCAGGATGATAACTAGGCCAAGGAAGAGATTGGTGAAGCGAGTATAGGAGGAAAGTCTAAATATAGAACTCCAACGTTCCTACTCACTTTTGAAATTTTCAATTTCAACATACATAATTGTTTGGTGGAATCTAGAGCATTAGTGAATGTCATGTTGTTTTCAGTATGCAAGCAAATAAATGGTCAAGCCAAGCCAACTACAGTTCAAGTTTTCCAATTAGATCGGACTGCAATGAAAGTGGTAGGAGAAGTGGAGGATGCCGTGATACGTTTGTCAACAGATGAGAGAGTCTACCAGTATATAGACATTGTGGTAGCAGATATACCAGATGCATGTGGGATAGTTATGAGTTGGGATTGGTTGGAAAAATTAGATGGTTATTTTTCCTCGGATTGGTCACATTTTTGGTTTCCCTACAATTTTTTTCAAAATCAAATAAATGTGTTGAGGGAGCCTCTGATGAGACATAATGTAACACAGTTGGAGGGGAAGAATGAACTAGTTAACTCTGTTTTGGGGAAATATTTTCTTGAGCTTGAACCAAAAAATTATCAAGTTGAAGAAGCCATTGACACATCAAATACCCAGCCTGATCTCCTTCAATTTTCACAGGCTGATAATATTGATTGTAATATAGTAGAGTTAGTCTCAGATGTAGATAGTAGTTCTAATTTAGTAGGGATAGAGAATAAATTTTGGATAATTTATTTTGATGGTTCCAAAACCCTAGAAGGATTGGGAGCTAGGTGTGTCCTGATGGACCCTGAAAAAAATAATAAATATTTAATTTCCTATAGATTATAATTTGAGTGTATAAATAATACAACCGAGTACGAAGCATTGGTCCAGGGACTAAAAGAGGTAACAGATTTTAAAGTAAAAAATCTAAAAGTGTATGGAGATTCTGAAATCATTGTTAAACAAGTCTGAAATACAATTCATTGCATATCGCCACATCTGAAGGCTTATCAAAATGAAGTATGGGATTTGCTAACAAACTTTGATGCATTCAATATTACTTCAATTCCTAGGTTAAAGAATGCAGCAGCTGACCTATTAGCTACTTCAGTTGTAAGGTTGGTACCCACGAATAACAGACGTTCAATTGAATTGCTTTTCAGGCCCTCCATTCCAGACAATATCACCAACCTGAGGGTGTTTGATGATGATCAGCAAATCTTGGAATGTCTAATGAATGTTGAAACCTTCAAAGGAGCCATAATAGATGATGAAGAACATTAATCCAACATTGAGAATGGAAATTTCATTCCTAAAGGAGTCAGAACATTGGAACAGATGTTTGATCTATACAACAAGTTTAGAAGACCAGCAAATGTCAAGACACACAGCTCGTTTTTGCAATTCGAACTGATTAATCTAGGGTCAGAGGCTGATCCCAAATATGTCAACCTAGGGAAATGTTATTCACCCTGGGAAAGGATCAAATTTATCAGCTTGTTTAGGCAATACAAAGATGTCTTTGCTTAGACATATGAAGACCTCAAAACTTATGACACCAAAATTATACAACATGTCATTCCAATCAAAGTTGGAGTCAAGCCTTTCCAGCAGCGTCTAAGGAAGATCAACCCCAAACTAGAACCTCTAATTCAAAGTGAGGTGAAGAAGCTTCTTAATGATAAAATCATATTCAAGGTTAGACATTCATAATGGGTTTTAGATTTGGTTTCTATACGAAAGAAGTCTGGAGAGATCAGACTTTGTGTTGATTTCAGAAATTTAAACCATGCATCTGATAAAGACAATTATCTTGTCCCACCCATGGAAAAGATATTACAAATGGTCTCAGGATCTAAGTTGTTTTCTCTATTAGACAAATTCTCAGGCTATAATCAAGTGTTAGTACAAGAAGAAGACAGATCGAAGACCACTTTCAGAACCAAGTGGGGGACTTTTGCGTATAGAAGAATTCCCTTTGGACTCATTAACGCTGGAGCAACTTTCTAAAGGGCTATGGATATAGCTTTCCATGGCATTATTGGTCAGAGTGTAGTGGTTTATTTGGATGATGTCATGATATTTTCTAAGAAAAGAGAAGAACATGCGTTTCATTTAAAATAGATTTTCGAATGTTGTAGAAAGTATGGCATTTATTTAAATCCAAAGAAATGTGTGTCCGTTGTTACATAGGGAAAGCTATGGGGTCACATAATCTTGAAGAAAGGGATCTAAATAGACCCAGAAAGGATTAAAGCAATAGAGAAGATCCCCTTACCCCATAATAAAAAGGGCATGTAGTCTTTTATGGGGACAATAAATTTTGTGCGAAGGTTTGTGCCAGACTTTGCTTAAATAGTCAAACCTTTGCAACAAATGGTCAAGAAAAGTGTTCAATTCAGGTGGACTAATTTACAGAAAGGTGCATTTAAAAATATCAAAACATTAATAGCTAATGCACCATCCCTTAAAAGTCCTAACTTTGAAAAAGACTTCATCTTGTACACTTTTGCTTCAGACGATTCATTAGCGGCGGTGCTTACGCAGAAATAAGAAGGGGGAGATGAGTACCCCGTATCATTTATGAGCATTGGTATACAAGGGGATGAATTGAATTACCCCATATTTGATAAGCAAGCTTATGCAATTTTTAAGGTGGTGAAGAAATTCATACCATATATACTGAAGAACCATACCAAAGTGATAGTTCCACACCCGACAGTCCGATCTCTTTTCGTACAGAAAGAGTTAGGATAAAGAAGAGGTAACTGGGTAACAACCTTACAAGAGTACGAATTAGAATTCAAACCAGCGAACATGGTCCAAGGGTAAGGGCTCTACAAATTAATGACTGAGAGTCGGGAAAATGAAGACAACAATTGGGAGAATGAAGCTGAGTTACACATGATTGATGTATGTCCTTTATTTACATCTCTAGAATCTTGGTACAGAGACCTGCTCCATTATCTTCAAGAAGGAAACTTGCCTAAACATTGGAATCCCAAGCAGAGGAGAGAATTACGCTTAAATTCAGCCTCATATCAAATTATTGATGGAGTTCTGTTTAGAAAAAAATATGATGGAGTTTTTCTCAGATGCTTGGAACGCAAAGATGCAGCTAAGGTCATTATAGAGCTACATGATGGACCTGATGGAGGTCATTTATCAGGAGATACTACAACACATAATATTTTGAGATTTGGGTATTACTGGCTGAATCTGTTCAAAGATGCTCACACTCATGTTAGGAAATGTGATACTTGTCAAAGGAGCAGTGGAAGAAAAGCAAAGGCAGCAGGACCTTTAAAGCCAATTATTATTTCCGAACCATTTGAGCAGTGGGGGGTTGATATTATCAAAGAAATCAATCCAAATTATTCGTTGCAACACAAGTACATCCTGACAGCAACAGACTACTTCACCATATGGGTAGAATCCATCTCGTTGCAAAAAGTGAATGAAGATGCAGTTATGGATTTCTTGCAAGATCATATTATGACCAGGTTTGGGGTTCCAATTTCCCTAGTTTATTATAATGCTTCTTATTTTTCATCTATTAGATGGACTGCATTTTCAAATGAGAAAGGGATTAAGTTACATTATTCTGCTAACTACTATCCACAAGGTAATGGTCTAGTAGAATCTACAAATAAAAATCTCATTAGTATTTTGAAGATAACAGTCATAGAAAATCAAAGGAGTTGGCACGTAGCTCTTCCTAATGCACTTTGGGCTGATCGAGTCACACCCAAGAATTCCTTAGGTGTGTCACCCTTTACTCTAGTCTATGGTAAGGAAGCCATCCTACCTCCCAATATTTTGTTTCCTTCCTCTCAACTAGCTCAAGCCTCTATAGGAACTGATAATGAGTTCCTACAAATCTAAATCAATACTCTACTAAAGTTGGAAAATTTTAGATCTAAGTCAAAAGAGAGGTTTAAGCACCAACAGGAACTAGTGAAAATATGGTTCGATAAGCACAAAGCTGGAAATAGGGAGTTTGAAGTAGGTGATTTGGTTCTTAAATGGGATTACCCGCATGATGAGAAGGGAAAACACACTAAATTTCAGCAATTATGGACAGGCCCTTTTCAAATTGTAGAGAAGTTAGGCCCCTCAACCTATAAATTACAAGATTTACAAGGGTGGGAAGAGAACTTTCCAGTCAATGGTTTAGTTCTCAAACCGTATTTTTCTTAATGTTGTTTAGTTTTCTTTGTACATAAATAAACCTTTTTTATTTGTTTCAAGTCTTGTTTTCCTTAGATTAGTCTGCTTTATTTTCACTTTGATTTCTTAGAGTATGATTCCATGTAGTTTGTTTGCTTTACTTTATGTTTTCAATAAACTAGCACAATCTTTTTCTTTGGAGTTCATTGAATTTCTGGGTAGACTGAAAATCTTTTGACTGAGGAACTGCTTACTATTCACATATATATCATGCTTAAAGATCCTTTAATATTGGTGGATTATTTGAATAGACTTTGAACACATTGAAGTCTTGTTTAATCCCTGTAAAATAACTAAGGTTAGAAAAGTTCATAATACTATTTTGAGGCTCCATTCACTTCACACTAAAGTCTGTCCCAAGGAAGCTAACAGCAAAAGACCCATGAAAAGGAAGCAGGTTCAATAGTTGTATGGTATTTAAATAATCCCATGCCACAAATGAAAGCCAAAAGGCCAAAAGAATCAAATCTACCAGAAATAAACATAAATCAAAAGGCATATTGAATAAAATCATTTTGGATAAGATTGCTCAAAGGTTCTTCTCCATCCATGCAGAGCTGAAAAAAAAAATATCTCTCACACAAAAGGACAATATGGATGGAAGAACCTAAAAAAATTTCAAATGAAGAAAGAAATCTGGGAAGACTCCAAAAGGACAAAAGTCCACAAAAAGCATCAAAAGAATGCAAAAGGCATGGGAATGAGGAACAAACAAATATATCTGTTCACACCCTGTTACAATCATGTGGTGTCTAAGTTGGAAGAAGTCTGAAGGCAGAAGTAAAAAAACTTCATATCTTGGCCTCTGTTAACCCCAAAAATCCCTCAATGAGATCTACATGGCCTACAACACCCAAATACATCTATTTCACTACCCTCATTTGACCCCCACACCCTTGCAAAGGCTCAAAAACTTGAAAAGGGCTTTAAAACCCCTAAAAAGAGCCAAAATAGCTCTCATAGGGGCCAAAACCTCCAAAAGGGGCTAAAACCCTTCAAAGGAGCTTAAAACCCCTAAAGGAGCTAAGACTTGGGTGAAAGGGGCTAAAGCCCTGACCAAGGGCTTAAAACCCTAAAATCTCCAGAAAAAGCTATAAATAGAAGGGTGGGGGTCACTCTCAAAAAAATCCTTCTCTCCCTATCGTTATGTTGCCCGTGTGAGTGCCTTGAGACCCTCTTCTTCTCAAGTCATTCACCCCTCTCCTCCATAGCTCCACAAGCCAAAAACCCATTCCATACAGAGGTGCTTCCAAAGCTAGGGCATGGTGGCCTGTTTGCACAAAGGCTAAAGGTATAACCATTTGTTTTTTGTTGTTAGTTTAGTTTTTCTAGCTCATGTTTATTTGTAGGTTTATTTATTCATAGTTTGCTACAGGTTCTCCTATGATTTCTTGTAGCCATTTCTTGTTTTTTCTAACAGTTTCTTGCAGGGTTTCATGGCTCAGAGCTAACCTTTCCTTGCAGGATTTTTCATCCACAAGAACCTTACCCTTCCATCCTATAGAGAGAAGGTAGTCGTTCCTACTCGTGGTTAGGGAGAAATCCCTACTACAGTTTGGCGACCATACCAGATCGATCCCACAGGATCCCTGGGTTGTTTTTCAAGTTTTCTAGTTTTTGTTTTTGTTTTGTTAACCTAGTTTCAATTTCTGTTAAATCTAGTTTAGATCTCAGTTTTTTACATTTACAGTTTCAGTTGAGCCTCCTTAAGGCCGACCTAAGCCAGTTCAGTGACAATACAAGTTACGGTCAGCTGTTCCCTGCTCAGATTTCAAATTTTTCCACTTCACGGGCCAGATCACTCTTGTCGGGCTGAAAGGAGTGACCAGGTCACTCATTTAGCCCCAAAAAGAGCAAGTTCCCTCTCAGGAGCCAGATCACTCCTATTCTCAGTTTCTAAGCGACCCCCTCACCTGTGTTTGGAAAAAATTAGCGATACCCTCGCTACATTTGCCCCAAAACAAGCGACTTGTCTCTTAGAATTCAGTTTTTAAGTTGTTGGGACTGTCAGTGCAGCTCATCCGCCATTGTCTAGCAGCCTGTTTCCATCTGCATACAATCTGTGTAAGTTAATGGTAGATTTTATTGGTTATTGATAGATGAATCTGTTTTAAGACTTGGATAAATTACTATAAGTTAATTCTTAGTTCTTGTAGAGACAACGCAAAGCCCTTACAAAAGGAGATACAATAAGGACACATGGTATTTGTTGAAACAAGACAAGATCTCACTCCACTGAGAGAGGTTCAGAGATGCATCAGAAGATGTTCATAAGAGGTTTAGAAGAGGATTAAAAGAGGTTCAGAAGATGTTCAGAAGATATTAAGTGGGGGCTAGACAACTTTGTAATGTGGGTTTGGGTTGGTGTATACACAAGTTTCAGCTGGAGTAATTAAACATTGGAAATTAACCCCTTACCTAGCCCTTCCTCCTCTACCCATTCATCATCCTCCAAGGTATTCTGGGATAAGATGAAGGGTAAAGCTTGATAGTAAGAGGCACTTCACTTGTGATTGCTTTAGACCACTAAAAACAGGTGACTTGGAAGGTAGAGGGGGTGGTAGTCCCAGGGGGCCTCACGACATTCGTGTCCTTCCTGTTGACCAACCTTGCACTCGGAGAGTGACCTGAAGATCTACATATGGGCTTAGTCCCACTATGTTGAGATCCCAGCACTCTTTCCTAGTCGAAGAGGAATATATGTGTAAGGTAGTCACCTAGTAAGTCTACAATAGTTCAATTTCATTAGTGGCATGTTTTAAATTTTATGTTCAAAATCTAGTGGTTTTATAACAGGTTACCCATTTTGTAAGTTCTGTAACAAACTAGAAAATCTCTGCGAAATATTCATAAACCATAAAAGTAGTCACCAAATGACTAACAGAAAATAATTTAACAATGAACAATATTTCATACACATGCACACAACCACACCAAGTAAGATAACCAAACTCAGTTCATGACGCTGAGCCAACCATTAAAATATATCAATTTACACTAATTCAAACACTTGCAGTCTTTAAGGACATAAGTCCCTGACTTTCTTAACCATGGGAAGTACTTGGGATCAGCCATGAAACTCATTTTGAGGAGTACCACAGGAACCCCAAAGTAGCTGGCCGCTAAGAGGAATTGTCAAGCGAAATGGGCAATGACACTACTAATTAACTAGCACTCCCATGAGGAAACAGCCAAGCCTTGTCTCCTGGCAGTCTTGGTGGCCAAGTGAACACCTGAAAGCCAATAGGAAGCCACTAAAACTGGGGTCCATAATGTCATTACCAAATTACAACACTTGATCTACCAACCAATCAAAATTAATCCCCCACGCTCTTCTTCACACCTAAGAGGTGATCCACCACAATTCAGGTCCTTGAACCAACATCATCGAGACCATTTTCGATGACCCTCTACACCATCAAAAGGCCACACAGTCTCTGACTCAGAATCAGAATCATATCAATCTGAGCTAGATTTACAAAGTGCACCATCTAGCCCCATGACTGGTGCAAGCTTGGATCCACTTTCTGGCTTGGTGATTGGTAGTGGACCCATCTCCACACCTCACACCACCACCAAATCCCTTGCAAGTGGTCCTAGTACTACCATGCAGAAAATTCTAACTCAGTTGCCTCCACCTACACCCACCAGTCAAACTTTACCGCTTGTCATACATGGGAGCTGTGGTACTTCTGCTCACACTGTCCCTCCTGTCTTACCTAGGGGCAGCAGCCCTTCCGCTCACACTGTCCCACTTACCATACCTAGGGGAAGTGACCCGTCCACAACTATGCCACAAGTACCCCCAGTTGTGTAGGTACATCATATTCCTACGAACCCCACCATCATTGCTGGTTCATCCCACATCAACCTTGGGTCAAACCTCCCTTTCATGGCACGCCTCAACCTTCTTGACTTGGTGAGGTTAACCAATGACCCCATCTGTCATCAAACCTTTTGGCCTCCCATGCCAACCAAGCTCCCCTCGGACATCCCTAAGTTTGAAGGGAAGGCAGGGGAGAGCCACCAAAACCATATCATGATGTTTCACCTATGGTGCTCATTAAACAGCATCGTAGATTATTCAATCAGACTCAAACTATTCCAATGCACCCTCACAAGTGCTGCAGCTAAGGGGTACATTGAGCTACCACAAGCCAAGTACCCAGACTTCAACTCCTTGGCCTTTATGTTCATGCAGTATTTCCAACTCCCCATCAAATATGATGAAGGAGTGGAAATCTTGCTATCTTGCCACCAAAACACTATGACCCACATCACTGACTACATCCATGAGTGGAGGCGAAGCCGCAGCTTGTGCAAGATCAAGCTTGATGACAGGATCTTCCTGGACTGGTTCTTAAAAACATTACTACCACCTATAGCCAAGGACGTCACCTCTAAACATCCTCAAATAGAGGAAGAGGCCATCTTGAAGGCCCAACAGTTTTACCTCATTTACGCACAGTCTGGATACCTCTACACCAGCATTCCAGATGCTCCCCATGCAAGCACCTCCTACCGAGATGCACTGGGGGAATCCCATGCCATAGATGGCATCATAGGTTATGTCTCCCACTAACCACAGCACCATCCGGCACCACCTACGATGCCACCGCAACCAAGCAATACCCCTAGTGTTTCCTAGCCAAACCAAGCTCCTGAATATACAAGAATGATGTCCTAGTTCGAAGCTACAAACTCTTATGCACAACTTGTGCCACAACAGCAGACCCATGCACCTACTTGGCCGGCACAACAATATGTGGGATAGATCCCCACATTTGTAGCACCCTTAGCCCCCCAAGTCTACTATGCACCACCTGTGCAAGCCACTCAAACCCCTGCCTAAGCTCCGCCTGCTCCTTTGGGACAAGTGTTTGCACAACAAAACCATCCCACCCAACCAGCCCCTAATAACCAACAAGGGCAAGCCAAAAACAACCGAGCAAGGAATCAAGCCAACAACCAACCACAAGGAGGTGTTCAAGAACCAAATCCTCCCAACAACGTTGGGGCGAACCGGCCAGCTCAAAACCCTCAGCAACTAAACTAACCTAGATGCAACGGTGTGTTACACACAAATCAACTGTGCAAACTATGTGAGGTCTACAGGCACTATATACACGAATGCTCCTTCATGGGTCGCGCTAAGCAAGCCATTCATAATGAAGTTCATCATGCTACCAATACGGCAGCCCCAAATCAACCCAACCTGACACCACCAGGACCTCCACCTATGGTACTCCAAAACCCATTACCAGTCCAAGGACTGGTAGCAACTACACCTGCTCCCCAACCTAATCCCATTGCCCCACCTGCACCTCTGATAGCAGAAACAGGTGTTCACCACCTGCTAGCCTTGACATCCAAAGAGGTCAATTTAAAAACTAGACGAAATCAGTACGGAACAAACACCGAACCCACTGACCCATCAGCGACATCCACACCCAAAACAACCAATACACCTCTTCATTTACCCCCTTTCCCCCACGCCCCCCTATACGTCGAGTTGCCAACAATGTCACAACTAGAGCTGTCGTAAGATACATCATCATGGATGACTTGGCCCAAACACCTACGGCTATGTCCACTCTTGAGGTACTTAAAACTTTCCCAACACAACAGAAAGCCTTACTAGCCTCCCTCAGTGTTGTAGAGCCCTTTGACTCCAATTGGATCACATTCGACATAGATAACAGAGAACCATTAATGCCATCAACCATTGCCTTTCAAATCCCGGTATCCATTCGGAATTTGGTCGTGCACCGGTGCATCATTGACGAGGGGGAATCCACATGTGTCATGTCAACCTTAGTCTGGCATAAAATTTGGTCCCCAATTCTCCAACCATCCACTACTACTCTATGGGCTTATGATGGCCACCCCACTAAATCCCAAGGTATCCTCCCACACATTCCCATCAAATTAGCCAGGAAAACAGTATTGATTGACATAGAAGTTGTCAATGCTCAATTGGACTATAACCTTCTCCTCAGAAGAAGTTATATGTATGGCATGGGATTCTCATGTGGTACCTTGATCCACCAGTCCAAACTTCGATGCCCTAGGTCATCTTAACCCCCATGCAACCCATTGCGGTTGAATCTCATCCTCCACCCGACCCGCAAAAACCAACCACCGCACCCGCACTCACACCACGCCACCCAAAAAGGGCCAGGGGCAAAAATGCAAAAGCAGCAACTGAACCTCGTGTTGCAGCCGCAACTGGTCTCCCCTAATTCCTTGAATTTCGGGTCCCTCCTTATCTTTAAAGGTTGTTTTGATCCCATTAAGCCTTGCTCTAACTTGGACTGATCCTGAGTATTAGATTGCGTTCTGTCTCAGAAATCATTGCAACCATTCACCCTTAAGTAAACTGTTCGTGGATTTCAAGTTTTCACACACTTTTAAGTTTTCTGGTGATTTGGCATCTTTCTTTGCTAGATCGGAAGCCTTAATCGTTTCCCATCCACCGTTGCGGCTATCAAAACGGTTCAATAGCCGAAATGCAAAGTGTTCCGACTTCCGATTTGGTGTTTTCCCGCCAAGGCTCGCGTGACTTAGTCCTTTTCCCGTCCGTCATTGCGGCTCCCTGACTGGTTTGGATTCCGATGTCCAAAACCTTTTCGACGTCCGATCTAGACTTTTCTCGCCCGTGTCGAGTGCCTATAGCCTTCTCTTTCCCGTCGTTGCGGCTAGGAAATTCCTTTAGCTGCCGAAGTTGAAAGTCGTTCGACGTCCGATTTAGGCTTGTCCCGCCAGCGATTCGAGGGTCTTAAACCGCTGTCTCTTCCGCCGTTGCGGATGGTAAAATGCTTTGGATTTCGATGTCCAAAGCTGGCCGACGTCCGATTCAGAGTTTCCCGCTCATCCGTCCTGCGTGGGTCTAACATTCTCCCTTCCGTCGTTGCGGCTGGGGAAGTCCTTTCACGTCCGACGTAGAAGCCTTCCGACTACCGATTTATAAGTTTCCCGCCCAAGGCTCGATCAATTTTCTTCTCAGAACAAGAGACGCACCAGGCCATTTCCTTGACGAATAGTCGTTCAATTGTTAGAATCTGATGTTTTGTTTTGTAACGCCTTTCCAATAAATGATACTTGTCGATTGATTGCAGGTTGGTTCGGGAGATCGGTCAAAATACCGTGGCATGGAGGAAGACAGACCGTCTAGTAGAAGCAAGGCCGGAACTAGCAGGATCATAGAAGATAAGGACAAAATTAATGAATACAAAAATGTAGACTAGAAAGGTCCATCCGTTACAAATCAGCAGTTGAACGGGAGGACACAGGGCCTGAAGAGGAATATGAAGCGTTAGAGGAAGAGGAAACGCCACACGTTAGGGGAGCCCAAGCGCCCTGCTGTATAGTTTAAATATTGTAGAGTTAGCACTTAGAAAGGGGCTTTTTCCCTTGAAAAAATTTGTAAACCATCTGTTGTAAGAGGAACTATTTCGTTTTACAATAAGAAACTGCAATTTTAGCATGTTGGAAGAAGTGCAATATGGAATGCGTCAAATGAACTTAAATGAGCAATGTTCAAGAGGAACTATTTCGTTTTCGGCTATGTCTCATTAACTGTGAGAGTATTCTAATTTCTGAACCTATGTTCTTGCTGGAATGTTCTCTAGTTTATTTTGTGATGTTTTTCCTGCTGTGAGTAATATGTGCTGTCCATAAATGATCGGCTATCTGGTTGTTGAAACATATTTTAAGTGTTCATGTGTTTTGAAGAGAGTGTCAGCTATCTGTAACTTTTCACAATGCATGTACAGATTGTATTACTCACTAATGAATGATAATATTGCTCCCTAGGGATAGATTTAGGTAGTTAGCTTATTTGTTTGCTGCATGCGATTTAAATGCTTGTGAGCCTAAGACGAGAGGTAAGAACCTGCGTATCACGTTGTGACAGCTCCTTGCATTTCTGATCACCCTGCATTTAAGTAGGCACTTGAATTTCATATTTTAAGTCAAAATACAAAAACTCGGTTGGTTGAGCCGCAACCGGTAAAGCCCCTTTTGTTACTTGACCTACGATAGCCAGACCGCAAACCGGACGGATTCCCTATACCAAACAGTCAACAGGCTAGTTGGGAACGTTTATTGGGGAGAATCCCTTACTGTTGCCACCTGTGATTTTCCAGGCCTCAACAAGTTGGCGCTAGAAGGAGGGCTGCCAGTGCATGGCTGGCCGAGGAAACCTGTTTTCCCGAGACTTTTCCATTGGTTACAGTTCAGAAAGCAGTATTTTTCATAATCCTATTCCAAAAGAAGGAAATAGAGAACATCTTTATCCTATTCGCAATGAAATTGTTAATGACCTGAGAAGACACACCAGGGCATACGTAAAGAAGATTGGAGGATTGTCGATTATCCCTGAATTGCCCAGGAGAGGTATAAAAAGAAAGACCGTCCTGTAACAGAAGACTCAGTGTTGGTTGGAGACTGGGAAGAACTTGTAGAAACCACCTTACAAGAAGTCGAGCTACCTTTGAATCAAGAAGGCCCAGATACCCCTTACAGTTCTCCTGTTCACACCCCTGTTGGTTCACCTCCTCACTCTCCACCTTTACTTATGGTGGGAGTTAACGCCAATCAACCACCTAACCCACCAAATCCACCACCTGCATGGAGAGCCAGATCCCCCCTAAACCTGACCCCTCCTTTACATGATCTACCTCAAGCCTTTGAAAATTTGTTGCCTAAATTCGACCCAAATGAGAAAATATTAGTGGATGATCATCTGCAGAGTTTCTATTTATCAATAGAAGGACTGAGGGCTGGGGAACATGAAGATGTAGTCTGCAGACTTTTCCCGCATACTCTTAAAGGATCTGTCGCCTCATGGTATTTTGGATTGCCTGCCAACTCGATCCCTGATTGGGATACCTTCGAAAGAATTTTCAGAAGTAAGTATGCAGTTCAAAAGACTCACGCAGCCCTCATTAAAGGACTATGCGCTTTGAAAAAGGAGAAGAAAGAGAAGGTGCACAGTTTTACTCAGAGATTTGTAGCGTATATCAAGAATTTTTCTGATGCTGACAAGCCTTCAGACAAAGTCCTAATTGAGTATTATACATCATCTTTGGGTCCTGATTTGGCCATGTTAGCAAAAGGTAGGGCCAAGCCTACTTTCGCAGAAACTTATGAAGAAGCGGAAGTGGTGGAAGCTGAAAGAGAGAGTATTGAAGATTATCCTGAACAATCAGGGGAGAGAAGGAAAACCTTACTGTTTACTAATCCTAAAGAGGAGAAAGCACCAAATTATGAAAGTATGGCCAAAATGATGCAAAATTTGTCTAATAAGATCATAGACTTAGAGAAAGAGAAGGAAACACAGAAGTTCTACAGACCCTACTATAAGAAAAGGGAGGATAACAATCAGTCCCAACCTCCTCCTCAAAATACTGCATCCATGAATCTGACAGATATTGGGATGGAAAATTTCTGCACCTTTCATCAACAACCTCATTCCGAAAAGAACTATCCGCAATGGATCAATTCAATGACATTGGTCATGAATCAGATGTTGGATTCAAGATTAACAGAAGAGGACAATGAAGAAAGAAAAGAGAATTCTGCTTCTACTTCTGCTAAAGAACAAGAAGAGGAGACCATGGCTTTGTGGAGTGCTGTCTCATTATTTGATACTGAAGAGGAAGGGAATCAAGGACACAAGGACGTTTTGGAAACAAATGTAGCTACAAGGAGCCAAGGGGCAGTTAAGGAGGACATTCTTATACTCCCAAAGATTAAGAGGCTGCAGAAAAATATTAAGAAGAAATTTCAGAATAAACCCTTGGCTGATGAGATTCCGGAGTTCATTATTACCAGCCAAGATCCTAAGCAGAATAGAATTCCGCCCAAACCAAATGAAGAAAACGTGAATGCTGATAAATCTCACTCCATTGAACAACAGATGGATTATGACATTGTGGAAGATTTAAAGAAGATAGGCAAACGTCCCACTATTTGAAATGTGCAAAGTGCCTCAACAGAAAGACAGATTATTGAGAGCACTTGAGGAATCAGATGAGAAGCTGCCTACTGACAATCAACCTCAGGACGAAGAAGAAATTGGAGAAACCAGCGTTGGAGGTGAGTCTAAATGTAAACATCCACCCTTCCTCCTGACATTCAAAATTTTTAATCATAACGTGCACAATTGTCTGGTAGACTCAGGAGCGTCAATTAATGTCATGCCCATATCAGTATGTAAGAAGATAAATGGGCAGCCTAAGCCAACCACATGGAGGGTGGTTCAATTGGATAGGACAGACGTTAAGGTAATTGGTGAGATGGAAGATGTCCTAGTCCATCTGGCATCCAATGACAAAGTATGCCAAGTTATTAACATCGTGGTGGCTGATATACCAGACGCTTACAGTCTTGTCTTGAGCAGAGATTGGTCAGCTAAATTAAATGGATATTTCGCCTCAGATTGGTCACATCTGTGGTTTCCATACAAAGGGAGTCCAAACCAGATTAAGATTTTAAGAGAGCCTCACATGAAGTACAATGTTACTCAACTGGATGAGAAGAATGTACCAGTCGATTCTGTATTGGGAAACTATTTCCTTGAATTAGAGCTGGGGAATTATCAAGCGGAAGAGGCCAGCGACACATCTGACACCCAGCTTGATCTCCTTCGATTTTCTCAGGCTGGTGAAGTTGACTATAAAATAGTAGATTTAGCCGTAGGAGTAGAGTCACATTTAGCAGTTAATGATTTTTGGACTTTGTTTTTTGATGGATCTAAGACTTTAGAAGGGTCAGGGGCCGGCTGTGTCCTGATTGACCCACAGAAGAATAAACATTTCCTTTCATGTAGACTAGAGTTTGAGTGTACTAATAATACAACAGAGTATGAAGCACTGATGCAGGGCTTAAAGAAAGCAATCGAATTAAAGGTAAGTAATTTAAAAGTCTTTGGAGATTCAGAAATAGTTGTAAAACAAATCAGAAATCAAATACATTGTGTTTCTCCTCACCTGAAAGCTTACCAGAATGAGGTATGGGACCTGCTTAAATGTTTTAATTCATTCAACATTATTGCAATTCCAAGAATTAGGAACGCAGCAGCTGACTTATTAGCCACTTCGGTCGCTAGGATTGTACCCTCAAATAATCGATGTACTGTTGAATTGCTTTTCAGGCCTTCAGTACCTGATATATGATCACCAACCTACAGGTGTTCAATGATGATCATCAAATAATAGAGTGCTTGACAAACGACGAGGTTTTTAAAGGAGCCATTATAGACGATGAAGAACATCAAGCTGAAATGAAATATGACAATTTCATCCCTAAGGGTGTCCGGACGCTAGAAAAGATGTTCGATTTAAATGAAAAGTTTAGAAGACTAGCCAATGTAAAGACTCACAGCTCAACTATGCAGTTTGAGCTGATTAATTTGGGAGATGAGGCGAATCCTAAATTTGTAAATCTCGGCAAATGTTGTTCACCGGCCGAAAGGGAGAGGTTCGTCATTTGTTCAAACAATATAAGGATGTATTCGCCTGGACGTATGAATATCTGAAAACATATGATACCAGCATCATTAAACATGTTATCCCCATCAAGGTCGGAGTCAAGCCGTATCAGCAGCCCTTGAGGAAAATGCATCCAAAGTTAGAACCGCTGATTCAGAATGAGGTAAAGAAATTATTAGATGCTAGAATCATTTTTAAATTCAGACACTCTGAGTGGGTATCAAACTTGGTACTAGTCAGAAAAAAGTCAGGAGAAATCAGATAGTGCGTGGACTTCAAAAACTTGAACAGTGCCTCAGATAAAGAAAACTGCCCGGTACCTCCCATGGAGAAATTGCTACAGATGGTCTCTGGTTCTGAATTGTTTTCGTTATTAGACGGTTTCTCTGGCTACAATCAAGTGCTAGTAGCCGAGGAAGACAGATTGAAGACAACGTTCAGGTTGAAATGGGGAACCTTTGCCTACAAAAGAATGCCTTTTGGGCTCATAAACGCTGGAGCAACCTTTCAAAGAGCTATGGACATAGCATTCCACGGATTGATTGGCAGAAGTGTTGTGGTATACCTCAACGATATTACAATATTCTCGAAGAAAAGAGAAGAGCACGTGTTTCACTTAAAACATATTTTTGAACGCTGTCGGAAGTATGGCATCTCGCTCAATCCTAAGAAATGTGTGTTCGCGATCACAGAAGGCAAATTGTTGGGTCATATAGTGTCCAAGCAAGGAATATCCATTGATCCATAAAGGATTAAGGCTATTGAACAAATCCCCTTGCCACACAATAAGAAAGGGATGCAATCATTCATGGGGACTGTTAAGTCAGTAAAATTTTTCTTCAATTTTGGTTTGACTTATTCAATTTTGGTTTGTTTTTTCATTTTATTTGAGGTAATTTTTGTTTTAAGTCTCATTTTATTTTCCTTTAAGAACTTTTTGGTTGATTAGATGGTTTTTTAAGTTTGCTTTTTATAGGTTTGTTTTAATTTTAGGTCCTTTGTATTTTAAAGGGTTTAAGGAAAAGGTCATTATGTCAAATTTTTTATTCATAAATGTTTATTTGGAGAAGACCTAAACATGATTTTCAAACTTAGCAACTTTTAAACTTCCTACAAATTAGCAAAAAGCTGAAAAATAGCGGAGAATTAGCATTGGAGATATTCTTGTAGCGCTGGATTTAAAATTTACAAAGGGCGCGCTACAAGAATATCGCGGCCCTTTTATTTTTCGATTTTCAAGCAGGTTTTTATCATGATTTCAGTTTGTGAATGACTAATCGCATATGGTGAGCTGTTTAATACGTGTAAGCTGCAGTTTCAACACGATTCCAGTTGGTTTTGAGTATAAAAACAAATCATGGCCATCATTGCCTATAATGCGGGATTGGTTTGACAGTTATGAGCAAATTTCGGGTTAAGGTGGCATGATTTGCCTTTCACACACATTATCAGAGGAAAGGAGGGCTCGTGAAGTAAATCAAACCGCTAGAAAGGTGGATTATGTTGCTGCAGATCAGAGACAGAGTTATGAAGACCAGCGAAAATTAGGGCTTTTTCATCCCGTTACCTACAGTCAAAGTGATCACATAAAGACATTTGTACACACAAGGAGAGGCAGTTAACAGCTCAAGACATAGGTTTAAACCATCGCAGTTGAACAATTGGCAGGTATTTCACTATAAACCCCCTATAATTGAAAATTTGGGAATTTTCTCGCTGGAGGTCGTTCTGGAGAAATTGGTTGATGCAGAGGTTAGAATAGGTTCCAAAATGAAATGTTAGCCTAAGAAATAACTGCCTGGAGCTGTTTTGAATATTTTCATTGAACAGAGCACCAAAATAGCCCTAAGTTTAAACCTTGCAGTTTTTGGAACTTCGAGACAGTTTGAGGAAAAGTTGTTGATATTTTGGCTTTCTAATACACTCAAAAAGCTCTGATATGGATACACTATGAGTTCAATGAGTTGACTGGTTAAGTTTGCTGACAGACCTAATGCCAATTTAAGTCATAGTCTACAGGAAGCAGCATTGGAACGAATTGTAGACTGTTTTACTCTACTCATCCCTCACACAGGAAGTTTTCATTTTGCTTGAGAAACTGATGATAGTTGTCATATTTGCAAAGATTATTGGTTTGAAGAATAATGTTGTCATTTATACACAAGATTTGATGAGAGTCTTTTGGCTAAATGAGTGATACATGTGATACCTAAAAGTTGCTGGAAACCTGGGTTGATTGGTGCAGAATTTAATTGTTTTCTAGAAACAGATGAAGATAAGTACAGGAAAGCTTAGTATCAGTCTAATGAGATGAAAAGGAGATAAGTGTAAGATGAACAGTCTGCAATCAATTTCAAAAATGAAAACAGAGTTCATTAAACCATTTTGTGCAGAGATGTTCATGAACCATGCTGACAGGGTGTAGATACTGATACACAGTTTGCTTGACAGGTTGAAGATGGTCTTTTGTTTAAAAAACAGTCTGATTGGTGATTAAGTTTCAAATCTTTTGCAATTACACAGACCTAGTTTGCATTGTTAAGACAAAGCAACATGGAAGCCCTCGGTGATGTTAATTTGTCCTCTTAGTGAGAAGTTTTACTTCACCTTTTAATATATACAGGTCTGTTCAGAAATGTACAGGAATTGTGAAGAAGTTTGAAGGAGCAGAAAACTAGTTTATTAAGCATCTTCTAAACCCTAAAACCAGACAGCTTTCAGTTTCTGAAGGAAAAAGATGGGAAAGAGTGGCAAAAGTGGAAAATTCAATAGGGCTGAGCCCACTGACCTAACATGGATTAAGAAACTCCCTGATTGTGTTGAATTGTTTCAACAAGCAGGTTGGCTGAATTTTTTCAGGAAGATAGATGGCTACAATGCACAAGTCTCTTGTAAGTTTGCTCAGGGTCTTAAAGAAGATATGGTCATCCTTGATGCTCTAAAGTTCAAGTTGACTGTAGAACTAATTGCAGAAGCCACTGGAATCAGTAATGAGGGTGAGCATTGGTTCAAAAAGTTACCTTTTGATTTTGAACCACAGAGGTACCTGTTACCTAATGTGACTCATGACTGGAATAAGGGTATTCCTATTCAAAATTTCAAGAAAGAGTGGATTGAGCCCATTAGGATACTTCAGAGTTATGTGACTTGTGAGGGAAGGTATGCCTATGTGTTTAAATATCACTTTATATTCCTTCAACACATGGTAGGAGTCTCAAAGATGAACCTGCCCTTCTTCTTTTTGAAGAGCCTCCAGAAGATGTCCAGCAGGATAAAGCAACATGAAGATCACACCTCCCAGTCAATTTTTCATCATGGTTTGATCAAGCTGATCATCAGCACTGTGTTGCAACATGAGGGTAAGACTTGGGACTTATTTTTGTTCTGGTCATATGTTCATCTCCAGCAGGAAGATCAGCAGCCTAAGAGGCAGACTGATAAAGGAAAAGTGATGATGAAAAAGTTAGGTCATACAGCTAAACCTGCAGACAAAGAATATGTTAAGGCTAAGAAGGTAGCATAGTAGATGAAGCTTGAAGAAGAAGCTGCTATACCTGAAGATGAAGTTCAGACCAAACAAAGAAGTCCTCTCACCATTTTGTCTGAGGATGAAGGATACTTATTAGAAGATGAGCAGCAAATTGCTGAAGAAGGGTTAAGTGCTGAAGCCTATGGAGAATTCCTCACCTCAGAAGTAAAAGCAGCTAAACCTCATAAGAAGAAAAGGAGGACTGTAGCTTCATACAGAAGGCCTAAAACTAGGCCAACCAATAAACTGAGATGGAACATGAAAAGGTTACTTAATCCCAAGTTGAATTCCAAGAAAGAAATTGTGTTGATTGATACTTCTTCAAATGAAGAAGCAGAAATTGGTAAAAAAGACTGCAAAAGCAAAGGGAAATCAGCTGCCAAACCTTCTTCTTCTTCTCAGCCTACAAAGGTGAAAGGATCACAGTCAGTAAAAGAGTTTGAGCATCCCAGGTCTGAATTGTCAGAAATAGTTCTTGAGATAAAGAATAAGCTTTTAAGACAGCAGCAGGAAGAGAAAGCTAAATCATGTCCAGTTGAAAATCAAGAGTGGGAAGATGAAGATGAACTGATACTCAGAGAAGCAGGAATTTTGAAGGACCCTGGTATTCCTGTTGATTACACATACTTCTTAATGAAAGATGAAAGCATACCTGAGATCCCTAGTGTTGATAAAGAAAGTTTGCAGGAAAGTATTCAGCAATATAATAAACACATGAAGCACTTGCAGCAGGTTAATGATGGTTTACTGAAGGTTAACAGAGGGCTTATAGAAGAATTGTTGGATGTTAAAAACCATTTTCAAGAGCTATCAAAGGTATCCAAGGAGGTTCTTAAAAGGAAAATAATGACTGACAAACACTGTTCAGAATTAGAAAATACAGTAAAGAACTTGTAGCAGGAGAACAGGAAGCTCACCAAAAAGATGACTAAGTTGGAGCAGGAGAAAAAGAAGACTAAAAGGAAAGCTCAAAGCCTAGATGGTATAGCACTGCTTGCTGAAGCAGCGAAGGAGCTCTGATCAGTTATGCTTTTAGTTAGTTTGATAAACACTTTTTGTTAATCATTTGCTATTTTTAGCAATTTTGTAAAAAATGTACTTTTTACTTTACCTATCTTAGTGAGTCGATGGAGACAGTTAGGATGAGAAACCTAACTGATTTTGTAGAGGATAACTATTTAGAGGAGTGAGCAATACATGGTTATGTTCTGATTTTTGGAAGCATCAGGAGGTTTACAAGACTGTTTTGTCTGCAAACTTGTTCAGAGATAAGTACTGAGACTCTTATAAGCATTTACTGATAAAATAATGAGATATATGACTTTTTCCCCTTCAGTTTGTCTGTGTTGGCTTTGTTATTGAGCTTGTTTAGCTTCTTAAATGATAAATTCATTGCTAGTTAATGTGTATTTTCTGGTAGTGCTTATCCTTTATGTATGAATCTCAGCATAGTCTTTCTGATGGATCTTATGTGATATGTTATGCATCTTTATCAGTTTTTGTTTATGATTTAGTTGTTACTTTTCTTCTGAATGTATTCCCTGACTGTTCTTGAAGCTTACAACCATTTAAATCATACCAAAAACCCTAAACTTTGTTTTATTTATTGAGTTTTACTCTTGAGATTTTGTTGGCTTGTTTCCTTAGCCTTAGAAACAATTTCTGACACAAACAGGGACCATAAATTTTGTGCGAATATTTGTGACTGATTTTGCTCAGACTGTCAAACCACTGCAGCAGATGGTGAAGCAAAATGCACAATTCAAGTGGACTGATATTGAAAAGGACGCATTCAGCAAAATCAAAACTGCTGTTGCAGACGCACCCTCTTTGAAAAGCCCAAACTTTGACAAAGACTTCATCCTGTACACCTTCGCATCCGATGATTCATTAGCAGCGGTGCTCACACATAAAGAAGATGGGGGGGATGAGTTCCCCATATCCTTCATGAGCACTGGTCTACAAGGGGCTGAATTAAATTATCCAGACATTGATAAACAAGCGTACGCAGTATTTAAAGCGGTGAAGCAATTCAGGCCTTATATCCTGAAGAATCGAACCAAGGTCATCATCCCTTACCCAGCTATAAGGTCTCTTCTTATACAAAAGGAGTTAGGGGAAAGAAGGGGCAACTGGGTAACTGCTCTTCAAGAATATGACCTTGAGTTCAAGTCGGCTTCCATAGTTAAAGGTCATGGATTGTGCAAATTGATGACTAAAATTAAAGAAGATGAAGAACAAAATTGGGAAGATGAAGCCGAGTTACATCTAGCAGAGGTCTGTCCTTTGTTCACAGCTCCTGAGTCTTGGTACAGGGACCTTATACATTACCTATAGTCAGGACTGTTGCCGAAACATTGGAACTCTAAACAAAGAAGGGCGCTGCGTCTGAAATCAGCTCCATATCAAATTGTTGAAGGCATATTATTCAGAAAAAACTATGACAGAGTTCTTCTGAGGTGTTTGGAGAAAGAATATGCTAAGAAAGTGATGTCTGAACTATACGACGGTCCGGCTGGGGGACATTATTTAGGAGACACCAAAGCCCACAAGATCCTCAGGGCTGGTTACTATTGGCCTACACTCTTCAAAGATGCACACGCACACGTCAGAAAATGTGATATTTGTCAAAGATGTAGTGGGAGACAACCTAGAGTAGCAGCACCCCTAAATCCTGTGATGATCACAGAACCTTTTGAGCAGCGGGGATTGGACATCATTGGAAAAATTAAACCAAATTCCTCACTACAACACAAGTACATCCTTACCGTGGCGGATTATTTCACTCGCTGGGTTGAAGCAGTACCTCTGCGCAAGATAAATGAAGATGAGGTCATCAGCTTCCTACAGGATCATATCATGACCAGGTTTGGAGTTCCAATTTCGTTAGTTTTTTATAATGCTAAATATTTTTCGTCAATTAAATTAACTGCTTTTTCTCATGATAAAGGGATAAAATTGCATTACTCAGCTAATTACTATCCCAAAGGGAATGGCCTGGCTAAATCCTCTAATAAAAACCTCATTAGAATTCTAAAGAAGACTGTAATAGAAAACCAGAGAAGTTAGCACTCAGCCTTACCCAATGCCTTGTGGGCTGACAGAGTCACCCCCAAGTCTGCGATAGGAGTGTCACCCTATACCCTTGTGTACGGTAAGGAAGCCATCTTGCCTCCCAATATCATGCTACCGTCTTCTATTTTAGCTCAAGAGTTGAGTGGGTCGGAGAATGAATTTTTACAGATAAGGATATGCAATCTGCTGAAAGTGGAAGAAGCTAGGTCCAAGGCCAGAGAACGTTTTAAGCAACAGCAGGAAGTAGTAAAAAGATGGTTTGACAAACATAAAGCTGGGAAAAAGGACTTGGAAGTGGGAGACCTAGTTCTCAAGTGGGACCACCCCCATGATGAGAAGGGAAAACATACTAAGTTCCAGTAGTTGTGAGTAGGCCCGTTTCAAATCACACCAAAACTTGGCCCTGCTACTTATAAGTTGCAAGATTTATAGGGTTGGGAAGAGAACTTGCCAGTTAATGGTCTGGTTCTCAAGCCTTATTTTTCTTGAGTCTCTTTAAGCTTTCTGCCTTGTATATAAATAAGCTATTTGGTTGATTTTAGAGTCATGTTTTTCACTTTGTTTTGGTTTTGATTTTAATAAGGGGAACAAACTTGCGGTTGTATGGGGACATTAAAATCTTTGGGAATGATGAACATATTTGAGTAGCAGACTGTGTGTTGCTGTTTAAACTTCTTCCAGTCTAGTATTTTCTCGAATATTTTTGTGTGCATTGAAGTCCTGCTTAATCCCTGTGAAATTAACCAGATTCAAAAGGTCCAGAGTACTATGTTACGGCTCCAACCACTACACACTTAAAACGTTCTAAGGGGCGAAAGCAGAGGACCCATGGAAAGCAGCGAAGTAAATAGGATGTTAAATATAAATGATCCCATGCCAAGAAATGAATGCCAAAGACAAATAAGAGTAAAAAATCCCATGAAAGCATTATCTATCAAAGCAAATGCTGGATCATAAGTAATAAATCGCCAAAAAGATCCTCTCCGTCCGTGAGCTTAAACATGAAGCACGCCGCTCACACAAAAGGGCACTATGGGATAGAGGATCCTGAATTAAAATTCAGTAAGAAAGGGCAAACAGGAGGACTCATATGAAAAGGGACAAAATTCCAAGAGCACAAAAGTGCTAAAGTGGCATGGGAATGCAGAACAAATGAATATGCCTGTTTACCCTATGCTACAATCTTGTGGTGTCCGATGCTGTCAGCTACCTGAAGACAAAATTAATAATAAACTCATCTTCTGGCCTCAGCAGAGTTATCTGGACTTGAAGATTCCTAGTTTCCCCTTTCCCAAATGGATTATCGTCAATATGAGAAATCCGCATGTCTGGGAGAATTCAATAGATGCATTTGCTGAGAAACAGTCTGCCACTCAAAGAACAATCTCCCAGAGATTCTAGGTTCCCTAGGTAATCGCCAGTTGTTGCAGCCGCAACTGTTCTCCCCTAATTCCTTGAATTTCGGGTCCCTCCTTATCTTTCAAGGTTGTTTTGATCCCGTTAATCCTTTATCTAACTTGGACTGATCCTGAGTATTAGATTGCGTTCTTTCTCAAAAATCGTTGCGACCATTCACCCTTAAGTAAACCATTCGTGGATTTCGAGTTTTCACACACTTTTAAGTTTTCCGGTGATTTGGCATCTTTCTTTGCTAGATCGGAAGCCTTAATCATTTCCCATCCATCGTTGTGGCTATCAAAACAGTTCAGCAGCCAAAATGCAAAGTATTCTGGCTTCCGATTTGGAGTTTTCCCGCCAAGGCTCACGTGACTTAGTCCTTCTCCCGTCCGCCGTTGCGGCTCCCTGACTGGTTTGGCTTCCGATGTCCAAAACCTTTTCGACGTCCGATCTAGACTTTTCTCGCTCGTGTCGAGTGCCTATAGCCTTCTCTTTCCCGCCATTACGGCTGGGAAATTCCTTTAGCTATCGAAGTCGAAAGTCGTTCGATGTCCTATTTAGGCTTGTCTCGCCCACGATTCAAGGGTCTTAAACCGCTGTCTATTCTGTCATTGCGGATGGTAAAATGCTTTGGCTTTCGATGTCCAAAGCTGGCCGATGTTCGATTCAGAGTTTCCCACTCATCTGTCCTGCGTGGGTCTAACCTTCTTCCTTCCGCTGTTGCGGCTAGGGAAGTCCTTTCACATCCGACGTAGAAGTCTTCTGACTACCAATTTATAAGTTTCCCGCCCAAGGCTCGATTGATTTTCTTCTCAGAACAAGAGATGCACCAGGCCATTTCCTTGAGGAATAGTCGTTAAATTGTTAGAATTTGATGTTTTGTTTTGTAACGCCTTTACAATAAATGATACTTGTCGATTGATTGCAGGTTGGTTCAGGAGATCGGGCAAACAACCGTGGCATGGAAGAAGATGAACCATCTAGTAGAAGCAAGGCCAGAACTAGCAGGATCATAGAAGATAAGGACAAAACGAATGAAGACAAAAATGCAAACTAGAAAGGTCCATCTGTTACAAATCAGTGGTTGAACGGGAGGACACAGGGCCTGAAGAGGAATATGAAGCGTTAGAGGAAGAGGAAACGCCACATGTTAGGGGATCCCAAGCGGCCTGCTGTATAGTTTAAATATTGTAGAGTTAGCACTTAGAAAGGGGCTTTTTCCCTTGAAAAAATTTGTAAACCATCTGTTGTAAGAGGAACTATTTCGTTTTACAATAAGAAACTGCAATTTTAGCATGTTGGAAGAAGTGCAATATGGAATGCGTCAAATGAACTTAAATGAGCAATGTTGAAGAGGAACTATTTCATTTTCGGCTATGTCTCATTAACTGTGAGAGTATTCTAATTTCTGAACCTATGTTCTTGCTGGAATGTTCTCTAGTTTATTTTGTGATGTTTTTCCTGCTGTGAGTAATATGTGTTGTCCATAAATGATCGGCTATCTGGTTGTTGAAACATATTTTTAAGTGTTCATGTGTTTTGAAGAGAGTGTCAGCTATCTGTAACTTTTCACAATGCATGTACAGATTGTATTACTCACTAATGAATGATAATATTGCTCCCTAGGGATAGATTTAGGTAGTTAGCTTATTTGTTTGCTACATGTGATTTAAATTCTTGTGAGCCTAAGACGAGAGGTAAGAACCTATGCATCACGTTGTGACAGCTCCTTGCATTTCTGATCACCCTGCATTTAAGTAGGCACTTGCATTTCATATTTTAAGTCAAAATACAAAAACTCGGTTGGCCGGACCGCAAACTGGACGGATTCCCTATACCAAACAGTCAATGGGCTAGTTGGGAACATTGATTGGGGAGAATCCATTACTGTTGCCGCCTGTGATTTTCCAGGCCTCAACACCCCGGAAGATCCCGCCTTGCACCGTGTGTCAAGAACAAGTCCATGCAACTCAAAACTACCCTGATATTCCCATGATCCACACACATTTGGATGCCATGGATACAATAGAAAACATCCCCATTGTTGAACTCCCAAGCGGGCCAATAGTAAGAAACAAGTCGTTGAGAACAAACCATGCTTGCGCCCTTTGTGGATTGTATTGACACTATTCTCACCACTGCTAGAACTTGTCAAAGTTTCAAATGGCCCTAGCCAATCTTCGACAACATGACCTTGAATATGAGATCATCCTGATCGAAGAAGTCAACCCCCCACCTCCTTCTTCAGACACCATGTCCAATTACATGATGTCTAGTTCCACAGACCCTCTTATCTCCCAGATCACCGACAATCCAATATCAGATATGTCTCACCGTTTCTTTTGCAACAATTAGGAGATAATTGAAGCCTTAACCGCACCGGAATACCCTTGGGATGACATGCATCACCGCTTGTTCTTTCTTCCTGAAGAAATTGTGTAGCAATCTGACCAGTTTTTCATTGAAACAAACGATTTCATTAATGGGAAAGTCGACTGGTTCAAAAATCCCATTTCGACACTAGATGCCTTCAAAGAAGGGAACATGGCTAACATCTCGCCAACCATTAAGATCAACATCTCAACCACTCCTAAGGTTGTTGATGAAATCATGCTGGGGACATCCTACTCCTCAGAAGAAGTTGCTTCCTACAAAGCACTCTTCCAAGAATTCTGTGACATCTTCGCCTGGTCCTACACTGAAATGCCTGAGCTAGATCCATCCATTATGGAACAGCACATCAACACATGGCCCAATGTGGTCCCTGTGCACCAAAAGAAATAACCCATCCATCCCTCCAAAGTTGCTGCGGTCAAAGCTGAAGTAGAGAAGATGCGCACGGCTGACTTCATTTACCCCATTGCTTACACCACATGGGTTTCAAATCATGTTCCCATGAATAAAAAATAGGGTACCATCCGTGTTTGCATAGACTTCCACGATCTGAATTGGGCGTGTCTAAAAGGCAAATTCCCAACACCCTTCATCGATCATATCATTGATGTGTGCGCTGGACATGAGGTATTTTCTTTCATGGACGGATTTTCTGGATATAACCAAATTCAAATCCTGAAAGAAGATCATTACAAGACTGCATTCACAACCCCGTGGGGTACATTCAAATATCAAGTAATTTCCTTTGGTCTAAAGAACACTGGAGATACCTTCTAGCATGCCATGGCATATTGTTTGCATGACCTCATCCACATCATGTTGGTCTATCTTTACAACCTCATTGCAAGGTCACAAAAGCAAGCACAACACATGGACGACTTGCAGCAATCCTTCTTGCGATGTTGCAAGTACAAAATCTGCTTGAACCCTTTCAAGTGTGTTTTATGTGTCCCAACGGGTCATTTCCTAGGGTTCATCGTGTCACACAAAGGAATGACTGCTGATCCCCTAGAAGTCCAAACCACTTTCCCTCTAATGTCACCTCTTTAAGTGATGTGCAGTTCATCTTGTAACATAGTCTTGTCCCTTTTTGTTTTACACATTTTTTAAAGTGAGTCTTATGTAGTGTTTCCCTCATTGCTCCAGATGGATCCTACCTCATGTCGATATATTGTATTTGCTGACGAAGCAAGCAGATGGTCTCCGAACCTCGCCTCGGTTGCATGGGTCATTTACTCCCCGTCGCATGAGTTGATTCATATCGACATAATATGCGTGGGCATTGCAACCAATAACCAGATGGAATATGATGGCATCAACAACCTCTTGGCCACCGCCCTCCAAATGAGCATCTACCATCTCGATGTCTTCTTAGACTCCCAACTGCTTATCTCTTAGTTGAACAACTATTACCGGGTACGTGATCCATGCCTCTTTAGAAAATTCCTACGCACTAAATAGATGGTTAGAAAATTTGAATCCACACATTCACACATGTTCCTAGAAACCTCAATAGTGTAGTGGATCAAATGGCTAATGATATTCTAAATTGGCACATTCATCATCGCACATAGGAAACATACAAAAAAAAAACAACATCATGCATCATCGTATATAAACATGCATACACATGTAAAAATACATCACATAGGCATTTCATTCGCATGATCATAAAAAGACTCACATATAAAACCAAAAAAGGTGCATCCATGTGCATCAAAAATATATATATATATATATATATAAGTCGCATGTCCAAAATATGTCCAGTACAAAATGAGAAGTTACATATGCTTTCTCAGCTGAATATACATAGCGATACAAAAAATCCTAAGTGCACCGATGCACTAGGGGTAGCCCCACTAGCTGCTAGTCTGACCTAGATTCATCCTCATTGTCTGGATCGGTGTCATCATCTTCCTCAGAGAACTCATCATCCCCTACAGGAAGATAGCCTCGTGCCACCCTACAAAAATAACCACAAGCCATGACCATCCTCCTCATCAGAGAGGTCCACTCCGGAGGCATGCTATGAATGGCAACAATCAGCTCATTATCTAAGCGCTACCAGCCTATGTCGAAGATCCCATCAACAAGCCGCTCCAAATGCAGAAAAATAGCATCTGCCTACCGTCGTCGCCTACGAGGGTTCCCGATAGGGGCCGCTTCCTCCGCAATCACGACCACCCACCTCTGATACTCGGGCAAACAAAGATGCCATCAGTCTATTCCTATAATCATACGACTATCAACCAGCTAAACTATTCTATGTATAAATATGAACACAAAAACATCACACATACATACCAATTGGTCCCCATGCCTGGCCTGGAGGTCGGGGCATCTCAAGGTCCCCATGATAGTCCATACCCGCATACGGGTACTCCTCAATAACCACTGGGAGCTGCCACCACTACTCTAGAAGCTCCTCTGTAAAGAAGCGACCCACTCTGCTGCCGCCCTCTCGCACCATCATCTGGCACCATCTATGCATCTGCAGCTCCCGTGGACCACTATCCTGTACAACCGGATGCAGACGCAGAGTAGGTACTTTCTCAAAAAATAAAGCACATAAGAAAGAGCCAAAACAAAATCCTCCCCTAGATTCCCTTGCATGGTTTAGCTAACATCGAACCCCTAGAAGGTACATCTGGTCCCACCCATATTAAGTGCCCCTCATGGCACACTCTACCATCTACAGTTGCCCTCCTGATATCTTATGGTTCCCTGTGGAACCCAAGACATCCAGCACCATGTCGCCACAGCTCATGTCAACAAGTCCTCAATATCACATGTCAAGATGTGTGTACCATGCACATACACAGTAGCATAGCAGTTCCTATCACATAACTCCTCTAGTGTCTCTCCACAAGACAATACTGGCACCAAGTCACCAATGACTCCCAACATCGGGAGCCCAGTCAAAAAATATACATCCAACAACGTAATCTCAACACGTTGCCCCTGGATCATGAAATCCTCCTCCCCAATGTCCTAGAATCTCATCATATTTTGTAGTAGTAGACGTAAGCTCTTCATCAGGGGAATCCTTATGAACTTCAGCAGCTCATAATGGGCCAATACACCATGCACATTCCCATCCTATAACGCCTCCTCCCGAGGGTCTTTGCAATCTCTTTCACTCCACTTAGTCTCAAGCATCCTACAAAATCATAACACAACTGTCAGCCATATCCTTCAGTAAAAAGGCCTCCCATGGACCAGGTCGCACCTGTCAAGAAAAAAAGAACAACTAGGTCGCTCAAAATAGCCTCACAGAAGCAATTGAGTCGCACTTTTCAGGCTCATAGGAGCGACCTCAGATCGCTCCTTTCTACCCGACAGGAGTGACCCAGTCACACTTGTTCGGGAAGAATGAGCAACCCAATTTCTCCTTTACCCATGAAAAGTGCGACCTAGCCCATAGAATTCCTAGCAGGCTCACAGAGGCACCCCAGGTGGGAAAATCTAAAAAGTAAACCACTGAAAAAGATAGATTTTGCAAGAGCTCTTACCTGCAGGTCATGGATCTCGAAACCACCGGTCGAAACAAGAGAAATCAATAAAATAAATTTGGGGACCACCTCTCGAACTCAGTAGTGAACAGTGACAATGACACTTCACAAAGTGGTCCCCACCCATTTATAGGTCCCATTTAACCTATTTTCTTCCTTTTCACATAACACAACCATACGAAGTCCATTTGGGACATAGTTCGCACCACCGGTTTTAGAATTTTGTCCTCTATATTCTAATGAGACCATTGTCTCATGTTTAACAAGTAATTTTTAGGGCCACTTCCCAAGATTTACCTTGGTTTACATACCACATTGTGATATAAGTGTCTCCGGACCTATACTTGCATCACACCTACCTACTGCAACTCATGCAAGATCCCGGACCATCTCCCGGAAAGCACATCATTTTATCATTTCAGCATATAACTGTCAAATCCTTCCACCACAGCTTACGTGGGTTCCCAGACCATTTCCTGGAGGGCAGATCATTTCTTTCATGTACATTCAGCATATAACTATCTTCGGACTTCCACTCACATCACATGTAGTCCATTCCATCCACCACAACTCACACAAGACTCTCCTGACCTCTGTCTAAGAGCCACCTTGGTCTACATGCCTATGTCACACCAACTCACGTGCCTCTTCCTCCATCTATCCCGTGCATGTACAGGTATGTTCAAGAGCCACCTGCTCCATCCATACTGCACGAACAACCTTTGGACCACTATACATTGTCCCGACATGGGGGCACCATCAGTGCCCCCTCGATCGATTGACCATACCATAGTTTTCGTTAAGCTCTTTTATGGCTCCTAAAAGAATGAAAAGATTGCCAAGCGCATTTGCTTCCTCTCCCACTCGTTAAAGTATCGGAAAGGGCGTCTACATTGTTTCATTTATCTCCTTTTGAGAACCATTTAAACTACCATATGAAAAGGACCACCTTGTCACATTCAAGCCAAGACCATTCCCCTCTGCATCCTTTTATGCTTTCTCGGGCAGAGGGGTTGAACTTTACAAAAAATCTCACCATGGGTTGTCGTTAAGCTCTTTTCCAGCCTTCTCATCAAGAAAAGATCGTCGAGCAAATTTGGTTTCGTTCATGCCCATAAAAGTATTTGAATGACTGTCCAGTCAGTACAGGTTTAACCTTTTTTGGCCTAATTGGACTACCAACGGTAAAGAAGTATCCCATCCCCCAAAGGATGGGAGAGCTCTCCTATGTACACTTTTAACCTTTTTTGGGCACAAGAGACTATCAACGAAAAAAGAGATCCCACTGGAGTCTTCTTCATGCTTTTAGACTCTCTAATATTGAAAGCACCATCGAGCATTTACTTTCTTTGGCTTGCTAAAAATCCATGAGATCATACCACAATGGTGTCTTTAGACACCACCCCACATATAATAGTTCAGAGCATTCTACGATGTGTCTTCCTTGGATCCCATCAATACCAAAAGTGTCTACCTCCCCCAAGTATTTCCCATTTGCAATTACATTCCTGGTATTACAGCTATGATCCCTTTCCCGTGAGTCAGTTTCATTTGTTTCCTGGTCTGCCCTGCCGTCATACTCTGAACAAAGGAAGTTTGAGTCCCCCGTGATTCCCTACCCCTATTCAACTCCTCCCACCCCATTCAGTGGGTCAAGGAGCAATCTGTTAACCCAAAAAATCCCTCAATGAGCTCTACATGACCTACACCACCCAAATACATCTATTTCACTACCCTCACTTGACCCCCACACCCTTGCAAAGGCTCAAAAACATGAAAAGGGCGTAAAAACCCCTAAAAGAGCCAAAAATAGCTCTCGTAAGGGCTAAAACCTCCAAAAATGGGCTAAAACCCCTCAAAGGAGCTTAAAACCCCCAAAGGAGCTAATAATTGGGCGAAAGGGGCTTAAATCCAAAAAAAGGGGCTAAAGCCCTGACCAAGGGCTTAAAACCCTAAAATATCTAGAAAAAACTATAAATAGAGGGGTGGGGGTCACTCTCAAAACACTCCTTCTCTCCCTATCATTATGTTGCCTGTGTGAGTGCCTTGAGACCCTCTTCTTCTCAAGCCATTCACCCCTCTCTTCCATAGCTCCACAAGCCAAAACCCCATTCCATAGAAAGGTGGTTCCAAAGCTAGGGCATGGTGGCCCATTTCCACAAAGGCTGAAGGTATAACCATTTTTTTTTGTTGTTAGTTTAGTTTTTCTAGCTCATGTTTACTTGCAGTTTTATTTACTCATAGTTTGCTGCAGGTTCTCCTCTGATTTCTTGTAGCCATTTCTTGTTTTTTCTAACAGTCTCTTGCAGGGTTTCATGGCTCAGAGCTAACCTTTCCTTGTAGGCTTTTTCATCCATGGGAACCCTACCCTTCCATCCTACAGACAGAAGGTAGTTGTTCATGCTTGTAGTTAGGGAGAAATCCCTACTACAACCTCAAAAGAGTTATCAAGACTTTGAAAGCCTCGTTCCCCTCTCCTATTGGACCATAATCAATGTTAAAGTTTATAAATCTTGCATTCTAGGAAAATCTAGGCATATTAAAGGAATCTAGTAAAATTTGTTTAACAGGATACTTCAAAGTAGTCTTTGTTCAAAAATCGGTTGTCCAGAGCTGTGTTCACTAGTTAGTCGCCAATACTTGAGGTTGTAACTATCATCCCAAAAAAATTTGAATTTTTAGAGCCCCCCTACTCTTTTAGTTTTTTAGAAGGCTTTAAAAGTCTATCTTTATCTCACAATAATTTTTTCATGACTTAAGTTTTGTGCTAAAGAAGCTTTCTTTTCTTTACCTGAAGTATCGGATGCATCCTTGAAGTTCATCTAAGGTATCGGAAGTGTAGTGCTCTATCCACCCGATTCTTTGTGTCTTGCGCTTCTGAAAAGGTCTTAGAAAATCCTCCCAATACATCGGGTGTAACTTGGTCTATGGTATAGGAAAACACTAGCCGATGCTCCCGGACGCTTATTCCAAAGCCTTTCCAACACAACGGGTCGCCCGTGTCCTTTCCTTTTTTGATGTCTGCAGAAACTTTTGTTATGGTTCTATCTGATGTTTCGGTTATCTGTTTTCGAGTGTTCTGAGAGTCTAGCGATGTTTCTTGCTGATGCTTCGGATGCATAGTCCAATGCATATCCAATGTCTTTCCAAATTTTTTCCGACGCCAAAGCAGTGTTAGTGGTATGTCTTACCGAGTGATATTTTAAATACTTTTACCCATCTCGGAAGATTAGTTGTTAACCAACCGTTCGACGTCGGGCCTGTTCTTTTCTAGCCACCTGAGGCCTTCACGTCCAATAACAGGATCATTTCCGATATGTTTTGGCATTAGTTGGGTTTTCACTAGAGGCCTTTTTATTACGCTCACTCATGTTTAAGCTTATTTAAGCCCATAAGGGGTCATTTCATGGTCATTATTTCATGATTTTGTTAGCCATTTGGAGTATGCATAGCTGACAGTTGACTGAGTAATTTTAGCTAGCAGAGATCATGCATTTTCCAGGTCGGATCAGCAGTCCAGGTAGGATCTCACTCCTTACTTGTCCTATTACTTGGCAATATTTTAGGAACAACCTTGTAGGGTTAGGTTTGGTTTTCTTTTCTGGGAAAGGTATTTAAACGTTGCGGTCGATATTTTTTTGTGAAGCGTTTCTTTTTGGTTAGCTAGGGCTGCTATTTCTTTTACCTACCCTAGTCGTTGTTGCACAACTCCTACCATGGGCTTTTTCCTGACAGTCGTTGGTAAAGGGGGGGCAGTGAGCATACGAGCGTTTGACCGTCTACACCACTCCCTCATTTAATTAAACAAAATATGGCAATATTTGCGGCCAATGGCCGGTCAAAAGAGGCATTTTGCGAAATGTCATGGGATGGATTTACATTTAGAGTGAAAATCCTGGTTACCCATGAGTTTTTTTTTCTCCATAGCGTCTCCGAGTTGCCCCTTTCTCATCGACAGTATCGACGTCGATGTGCTTAAAAAATGTGTTACCGTGGGAACCTAAGAGCCGCTGCAGTAGAGTCAATGCATGTGAACCTTGTCCTTTCCACCCCTAGAAAAATTTAAGCCTGTTGTGTGCTTTATTTTTCATGAGAGCATGTTTAGGGCAGACACAAAATTTCAGTCATTATGCATCATGATGATTCAGTAAAGGAATTTCTGGTTAAAATCGATTTTTGGTTTAGTGTAGAGTTTATCAAGTTGCAATTATATGTTTGGAATAGATTGCATCTAACATTCTTTTATATGATCAAAACAGTCTCGTCGTTCATATAACAACATGCCTCAAAAACAAAAGAAGAATGTGCAAGTTGCGGACGAAGAACCAGAGATAGAGATCATAACCCGAGTGGAGGTTATATATGAAGATACCAAAGCTGTCATGGGCATCGAACCTGAGTACAAGTGGGGGGAAATATACCAAATAATCACCAATCGAAGTGTCCTAGATGCAGGATTGGAATATTTACCCATATATGCCAATATAGAGAGATCAGAGATCATGAAAGTTTCCGCGCGTCCAGAACCTTTTCCATGTTCAGAACTAATAGGTTGGATTCTTCCCAGGACTGATGTAATAAAAATGATTTTTTCTAATACTGAAGGACAGGGTTATGTTGCTTATATTCCATATTATGTAGCTCAGGCATATAAGCTACCCGTTCCCCAGACTTATCTAACTGAAAAATGGTTGACGGACCTTACTAGATGTTTTGGACAATGTCAAAAGAATGATGGTTCCTGGAAAGAATTTTCATACAAGGCCGTCTGGGGAGTATGAAACTGCGAACCTTCACACTCCCTATAGATTGATAGCATTGATGTTGAACATGATCTTTGTAAGAGCAAATGGAAATAATTTCAAACTAAGTTGGGTACCCGTAATCTTCTTTGTGGCCACTCAAGGCACAATTTTCAACTGGGCCAATATAGTGTCTAATAGTTTGACCTCATGCATAAGTGTACCACTGAGAGGAGTCTCACAAAATAAATCAAAGTTCTGTATGAGCTCATTTTTTATCGAGTGTATTTTGTGCACATAGCCGTTCCCAGCTCTGAAGAGCAAATGGGATAAGGCCAAGTCTCTTGTCTATGCTGCATATCAGTTGTTGTGGGCACACAAACATTTCAATCACTATAAGAGTATTTGTGAAGACTTCATAATTCCACTATACAGGTTAATCTTCCTCGATGAGTGTGATTCCATGTTGGAAGAAACCTTGAATATTGTATAGGATAATGGGAATTATTACCTGACAGAGGAAGGTCTATATCTGAGGATGTTTGGCAGATCGAGGGCCCCTTCTTTGATGCCAAAATACACTGTGGATTATGTTATTCACAAGGAAATAGTAAGGCAACATTACATTGATGGGATTGGTAATTTTCTGTTTGAACAGAATAAGGCTGTATACCCCCCAACCCCGTTTTACATAGGAAGTTATAGGTTCTCCAAGGTGAAGAGTGCACCAGAGTTTGTAAAGGAGTTAGAATACTTCCATTTTGGAGAGATAAGTTTTCATAGGAATGATTCTAAATATAAATTTTTTAATTATTGTGCTACAACAGGAGTACATTTTGAGTACACAAACTACTGGGACAAAGATGAAGAAATATTCCAAAATGCACGCAATATTACAGCCTTGAGGAGGAGATTTAAGCAAAAGATAACGACTATAGGTGGAAAGGGAAAAGCTATTGAGCAGCAGAAGAAACAAGAAGATGAAGATGCTAAGAAAAGGGAAGAGGAGGCACTCAGACTATCACAAGAAGCTGAGCAATGGTTGGCAGAAGAAGAAGAAGAAGAAAGAAGAGCCAAAGAAGAAGCTGAGAAAAGGTTAGCGGAAGAAGAAACTGCGAAAAAGAATAAAAAAGAAGAGGCTCAAAAAAGGCAGGAAGAGGATGAGAGTTTAAGACTGGAAGCAGCTGAAAAAGAAAAAGAACATGCAGAGAAAGCAGCTGAAGAGATTGAACAAAAGGAGCAGGAGCAACAAGATCATGCAAATTTGGAGCAAACTCAGTCTTATGATGATCTGATAAGATCCTCTATCCCGTCTAGTAGCACAACATAAGGAAATCCAAATTTGACATTAGGGATTGAACTAATCCCTTTTATCCCATCCCAAGAGGAGGAGGTGGCTGATTTAAATACCATTTTTTATGACAAGAATAACAAAAGAATTGTCATGAGAATTGAGAAGAAATTGGACACCGGGGAAAAGAAGGGAGTCATGAGAATTGAGAAAACAATTGTTCAAGGGACTCACAAAGATTAAAGACTTATGGAAATGGTAGGTGTAGCCTTAGCCCTTGCTAATGAATATAATGTTGATAAAATGATGATAGATTTGGAACAATCTTAGAAGAAGATTGCTCAAATGAAGGAAACTCTAAAAAGGGAAAGAGATGAAGGTCAAAGTCTGAAGAGGAAGCATGAAGATATGCTCAGTAAGATTGAGAATTCAAAAGAGGCATTCCAAAATTTACAATCTGACAAGGATGCTCTATTATTTTCAGTGAACATCATTGAAGGAGAGAAGAAAGACATCGAGAAACAAGTTGTGGAAGCAGTACAGAAAGGAGATACAACAAGCAAAAGAGTAGAGGAGATGGAATCTTAGAACCTTTTACTAAAAGAACAATTGCAAGTGGCGAAGGAGAAGCAGATGGACATCACTCCCTTCCGTAATCTATCCTCGATGCTACAAAAAGAGATAAATAAGGTTTTGTTGAGCCTTGTAGGGGAGATGTATAGAGTTAAACAAATTGAAGTTAGATTGAAAGAGCTAGAAATCGGCTCAACAAAATTCCAAAGAATATTATCGTATGTGGTAGAGCTTGTAAAAAATAAGTTAACATGGATAGGAACCCATTCAACCTTTCCAGCTAACATGCCTCAGAAATCATTTGGAAGTCTTAAAATGGAGATAACCATACTGAATTTTGGGTGTATAACAACGGTTAGATTAAACACGGCCATTGAGAAAACTATTGAAAAGTGTGCTGAATTTTACAAAGGCATACATCTGGTTCACCATCATTGCATGATTCTAACAGACTCCCCAGATCAAGTTTTCCTAGTTAGGGAAGAACATCTGAAGAAGTTGAAAGAGAGGCTGCAAAAAGGAGAAGAAATCATATCCAGGCTCAAATCTGTTAGACATCAAGATTTGGATTATACAAGCATCAGGTCACAAACTCTTGTTGGAAAAATATTTGAATCAACATACACCCAAGGTGAAAGAAATCGAGTCTTAGCTGTCAAAGCATGAGGTGGTGGTTTGTGCATTGGAACCTGCAGAATACCACGTCATCAGTGAACAAGCACAAGCTTGTGGCATTTTTGTCAAGACACCAACTGGGCCCACTTAGTTTTGTATTATTCACAAACTGAGGATTATTTAATATTTCGTATTTATTCCTTTCTAAGTGCATGCACTAGGGGACAAAATTTTGTAAAGGAAGAGTCGAGGAAGCCCAAAAGGTTGGAGGGAAACTCAGGAGTCATTTTGTTTTTTGTATAAGTAGAGGTGAAGTCGATGTGAAAATGGACTTTTCCATGCTATCTTTTAAAAAAAGTTATTGTAAGAAGAACTACTTCCTTTTATAATAAATAAGCCATATTTTATGCTGGAGAAGGAGCTATGAAGTTTCAAATGCATGTTGTAGATTGGTTGAATGTAGAATTATTTCTATTTTAGCTTATTCTAGGAATTGTGAGATCATTCTAACTTATGAATTAATTCCATGTTATGAATGATTTCCTGTTATTTTTATGAAACTTATGCAGTATATTGAGTAATGAATGTTTTAACTAACAATAAGCTATCTCTTTGTTTATCTTTCTACGTACATTCATGTATTCTGAATTATGAACAACTATCTATAATATTCTTTATGCATGTTTTACAGTACATTACTCATCTTTAAATATAATGTTTCTCCCTAGGGATATGTTAGATAGAATTAGCTAGCTTATCATAGTTGTTATTTGTTTATGATTTATAAGCAAAAGGGGTAATAAGACGAGAGGTAAGAACCTTCGCATCACATTGTGAACTCTTTGTTGTCTCTATCGGTTTCACCTAGAATAGGAACTTGCATATCATCTATAAAATAAAACAAAAAATATACTTAGATGGTGGACCGGGCCGCAACCGATAAAGCAAGCTTAAACCATTACTTGACCTACGGTAGTCGAACTGTAAACAGGATGGATTCCTCATACCAAACAATAACGAGTTAATTGGGAACTTTTACAGGGGAGAATCCCTACTGTTGTTACCTGGGATTTTCTAGGCCTCAACACATCCTTAGTTTGGAAATGAAAACATGCTTCAACACTTTAATAGTCTAGAAGATCTTCAAAATTATTTGAACATATTCGAGCCTACATACTACACTAAGAGTCAGAAACATACCACTTGGTTTACCCCTATGCGCTTCTTTTGAGTGTTCATTTGTAATTAGTTGTTCAACACCTCGCGAAGGGAGTTCGTAGTAAAGGGTATATATAGATGTTGTACATATTTCTAATGCATTGGAATATTGTGGAGTCTTCTTAGAGAGTGTTAGTAGTGGACACACACTTGGAGCAATGGAAGTTGTTTCAGAGGTACTTAGCATAATTTGGCATTACGGTTTATTATATGAATTCTATTTATCCTCTTCAAATTTGGCACAGAGACCAAACTAATTTTTCAAATGCAACACAAGGACTAAACTAATTGTAAGCCACATGGAGGGAGTACCCTCATGTTTGAAATGAAAATAGATCATCCTCAGTTTGGAAATGAAAATAGGATTCAACACTTCAACATTCTAGATGATCTTCAAGAATTGGAAACATACCACTCGGCTACCCCTATGTGCTTCTTTTGAGTGTTCATTTGTAGTCAAATGTTCAACACCTCACAAATGAATTTAGTAGTAAATGGTAAATATAGATGTTGTACATATTTATATTGCATTGGCAGTTTGTGGAGTCTTCTCATAGGGTGTTGGTAGTGGACACACACTTGGAGTAATGGATGTTGTTTTAGAGTTAGCTAGCATAATTTGGAATTACAATTTATTACATGAATTCCATTCATCCTCTTCAAATTTGGCACAAAGACCAAACTAATTTTTCAAATGTAAAACAAGCACTAAACTAACTATAAGCCTCATGGAGGGAGTAAACCTCAGTTTGGAAATAAAAACAGATCATCCTCAGTTTGGAAATGAAAATAGGATTCAACACTTCATCAATACAAAAAACTGGAGAAAGATAATGACAGATGGACCTTGGCATACACACAATCAAATAGGAAGAAATGAGATCAATAGAGCCTCTTACCTCATCTGAATATAACATATAATCATGCTTATTCCATGCAAAAATATAAGATTAATGAAGGAAACCAACTGTGAAAGTGTCTCATTACATGTTTGTACCCCTCATTTGCAAAAACATCATTTAAATTGGTTTTTATTGTGCTTGTTTCAACTCCAATAGAAGGGTGTGAATTATCTGGCAGCGATATAGATTTTTGCTTGATCTTACTGTCAGAGTTAGTAGTTGAACCTAATGATTCCATATAATTGACAATAGCTTCTGCACTTGGTTCGTTGTTACTGCTTTCCACCTAAAATACAATGTCAAGTTTAATCATACAATCAGTCCAATAAAAAAATCCAAGTAAATAACAAAACATAAATTCAACCAAAAGGACATACATTTACTACATTTTTTTCTTTTTTTGGTCTCCAACTCACCTCGACCAAATGTATATTTATCCCTCACATTATCTATTTATTTCATGCCTATGTTCCTCTTTTCCAAATATTCTTTAGAACACATACTTTCCTTCAATTCCTCCCATTGTTTAGGAGAAAAAGAGGAATTTGTCTTATCTTTTCGATCCATGATTATTTATCTATAAATGTATCTATAATCATTCATCAAGATTCTCATCTTTTGCTTGTAATATTTTCTAGATATTTTTCCACCAACAATCTCAAAAGCATTTCCATTTTTTCTATAACGTTTTCCACACTTATTGGATCTTTCTTTGCAAAATTTGATTTGCAAATATCCAAATGAGCTTTGCATCTTGTACCTAACTTGGTGTCCCACTTTGCAGCATTTTTCCCAATGGGATCACCATCTCCTGATAATTCAACAAAAAATGGCTTTTTACCTTCTAAATTTATTTACTTTGCTTTCCTCTCTCTCTATATATATACGAAACAGCTTAACTAATTCTTTGTCTTTTAACAAAAGAAAACAACCCTTCTAAACCACTACAAGTATTTATGGTTGATATTATTTCATCAAAATCTATAGATGTAGGTGTGTTTTGAGGCACACTAGATGTTAGTGGTGTATCATCATGAATTGAATGAACTAGAACTACATGTTGCTTGGCCACATCAGGTGTGGAAGTAGGTAGCTCAGTACTAGTCTGTACATATCTTACTTCAAACATCTGCATAATTCATCTACATACATGATTTTCCTTTTTCATCTTCTTTATAAAAAATATATTTTAGATTTTTTGAAATATATCACCAGTCTACACATCACCATGTTCTATATCAGGTTGCATATCACCATGTTGTATATTAGGTTGCATGTCACCACAACTCTTCTTTTCATAAACTAAATTTCCTATATCAGGATGCACATCACCACAACTCTTCTTTTCATCAACTACTTTTGTTGAATCACAAATGCGTTGGATTCTATGAGTTGGGGCGCCTATGTCTTTGCTTTCCCTTGATTTTTTCTTTGCTTTTCCAGTGCAATCTTTTACTTGCATATAAAAAACCATATCGATATTTATATACATAAATTGCTTGCCTATAAAACATTAAAAACTATTAAACAAATAATATACTAAAGTGCATTGACAACTTGCCTATTTTCCAAACCAAGAGACAATAAATATTTGTCATTCTTGGCCACATGTTCTCTATGTAGGCGTTCATATTCTATCAAGGTTTCAATTCATCTATTTTGCACCTCAAGCCCTTTTTCTTCACATCCCGAAGTCCAAAATTTCACATAAACAATAATGTATAAATCAACCACTTGAATAAGTAGAAAAATAGTGGAAGAACCATCACATTTATATATCATACATTTGTACAATTAATATGAAATAGTTTAAAATATAAAATATAAAAGGATAGCAAACAATAAATGCAATTAAGTTAGTCTTCTGCATAGATGAAGGAAGACCATATGAATGGTTAAGTTTCAAATGCTAAAAATATGGTTATGAGGGAATAAAGCCAAAGAAAAAAATGCCCCAAAGACAAATAATCAAAGTGTCACTCAACCAAAAGTAATAATAGCCAAGAGGATATGTCATATCACTATCCATAAAAAAAACTAGAAGCTTGCATCTAATGACAAGGACTTTGGATCAGCACTATTTTAGAGGTCTTCCCAACTCAATTCATCCCTAATTCAACATAGCGAAAGTGAATGGTTGTGCTAAGCAAATTGAACATTAAAACCTAAAATTCCAAAAGACTGGTGAATCAATTGTAATTAGCATAGATATGGATAGGGATCGTACTAGGTAGACTGGGCATA
Organism: Pseudotsuga menziesii; assembly: GCA_001517045.1. Classification (NCBI taxonomy): domain Eukaryota; kingdom Viridiplantae; phylum Streptophyta; class Pinopsida; order Pinales; family Pinaceae; genus Pseudotsuga; species Pseudotsuga menziesii. Next base: position 328,901 of record LPNX011233584.1, read on the forward strand.
TGAACCCAAAATCTGGAAAGAATGTTGAAGTAACCAAAAATAGCATAGAAATACAAAATAGTCTTATTACATGCAATCTTATGAACTTGGAGTCTGATCAAATTTGTGTTGCTTGTATAGATATAAGGGTAGACTAGTAGATTTTGGCATTTCACCAAACATATTGTTGTATGTTTATGCATATTCTCAATATTCTAACAATAAATCAACCAAGTCCCTTAATGCATGCATATGTGCTACAACAAAATCCTTGTTTGGATGTACAATTTAAAAATTGAGGAATTTGTGAGAATCGTTTTCAATAGATCAAATGTTTCCTAGCACTCCCCAGGCCATTCAAACTTGATCCTCTTCTTTTGAAAAGAAGTAATTAGGTATGAAGATTTAGGGAATTCCTCAATAAATCTTCAGTAATAACCAACAAGTCCCTAGTTTCTCACATCTATTACATTCCTTGGATCAATTCATTATGGCGTCAATCTTTTCTAGATCTACAAGCATTCATTATTTCAAAATAATGTGACCCAAACAATAAATTTTCTTATAATATTAATCACATATGATTAGTTTTGTGTGCAACTTATGCTCACTTTCACTTGAAAAAACGTTATCAAGTGATTTTTGTTCTCTTTTTCGTTCTTAGAATAAATTAATATATCATGTAGAAAAACAAGCACAAAATTATCCAAGAATTTGTTTAAAACACTGTTCATGAGACACATGAATGTAACTGGTACATTAGTGAGACCAAATGACACCACCACAAATTAATAATGTACATGTATGGTTCTAAAGGTTGTATTATGAATACATCCTTTTCTAATTCTAACTTGACAGTATCTAAACTTCAAATCAATCATTCAAAAGAATTTTTTCAATGTCATTTATTCAAACAAGTCATCAATCAAAGGCAATTATTCTTATTATTCATTGTGACTTCATTTAGATTCATGAGAGTTCCATATTTATTTTTCATAAATAAAATTGGTTCTCTTCATGGAGACGTACTTGGTTGAGTGTATCCCTTCTCTAACAATTCTTGCAATTGCATTTCATATCCAATACTTCCAAGGTACTAATTCTATAAGGAGCCTTGGAAACTGGTGCAACTCTTGATACAAAATCAATAGACAAATCTAAATAACGTTTTAGAGGTAGTTCTAGTACCTCATTATGGAATACCTCACTAAATTCTTGCGATATAAGATAGTCTTCAATTTTGGGACCTTTATACTTTGTTGATTTTAAAACATGGGTTGTCCCATTAAACTAACATCCCTTTCTAAATTACTTATTTAGTTAGAAGATTAAAATCTCTCTAATATAGATTTGTTTTGGAGTTACTTTTAATATCCTTGAGTTTCTATCTTCATCAATCCAATCTAAAGTATTTTTGTATAAATCAAGCTTAACTTTATGTGCTTCCATCTAGTACATACCAATGAGAACATCATATGAACCAAGTGTAAAAATATTCAAGTTTTCTCATGGGAAGAGTCAATTTAAATATAATAGACATATTTCCACCATTTCACTAACCTTTCTCTTGGTTCTAGTGATTCACCAAAGTATCCATGGAATACTTTGTTTGCACTTATTAATAAGACAAGTGTCAAAACCCCAAAATTTTCAAAAAAATTTAAAATTTTTAATTTACATAATATTAACATAAATGCAGTTAACTAATCATTTAATTAGTTAAAGGTTATCAGCTTATTATTAAAATTCATCTGTTATTTGCATAGAGTGATAGAACAAACTTTTCAGTTTACTGACTTGTTTCTTTTTTTGCGAACATAAGGTGGGGTTGTCATGAAAAACTGGGCTTACTTAGCTTTCGAGCTAATGCAGAAAGTTCCTTCTGTCCTTACAGATTTCAGGTAAGAAGATTGGCTGCTGCAAGTAAAAATTCTAAAGTCTTTATGTACAAGTTTGTTTGCAATTCAAAGTTCAGTAAGACATTAGTAGCTAAGCACCTATCAATGCTTACTGAGGTAAAGCCGTTATTTGTTCTTCATTCTAGTAGAGATAGAATTATAGTTCTTATGATTACTGAACTGTTCAATATCTATCATAGTTATCAGTGTCAAAAGATCTTTTTATAAGATTGTTTACAAGTAGAATACGAAACTCAAAAGTTTATTTTTAAGAAAGCACAATCACTCTTACTTCGTAAAGTGTATAAATAAGGGGTTTACATTTTACTGCTGCCAAATTTAAACTATCCACTGATAGGGTTACACTCTTGCTAAGGCACCAGGTCTTATTTACATTACCACATATTCAACACATACTAGAGCTTGTCTTAGGTCTAATGGAACGCTTACTGTAAACTAGTTATTTTTTTTAATCATTAAAAGTATGTACCACATAAAAGTTTCATGATCTAACCATTACGTTGATAAACTATCTTTTAAATGACTTCACCTTCATATGTGATAAATTCTAAGTTTAAGGAAATTTATTCCAGATGATGCATTCATCAAAATATATAGTTGCCAATTCCTTTTGTAAGCTTTTATCCAAATTAGATGACTATGGCAAGACCATAAAGGTTAACATTATAATACAAGAGTTACTATGGTTGAATCTACAACCTCTTTAAAGTGTGCCAATAGTATACTCTATAATTATATTATAAGTGTTGGTGGAATTCTTGTAAGAATAATATTCTTACTTAACCATATGTATTATATTTCCCTCCTATAATCATGTTACAACTTATTCTATTAAGACTGTAAGGTGTTAATGACAAGTAGTCATTTACCTGGATGAACAGGTCATAATCGAGTCCATGACAAATTTAAGTTTATAGTCTTATTCTCAAGATGACTATTAAAATCCTTACCTTGGAATTTCAAGTTTGTATACAACATAATGTTATTGCACTTACTACTTTATATATATTATCCCTTAAAACAAAAGTTTATTAAATACAATATCATATTACAAGGTTCTTGGCCATAATGCGGGCTGTATCACGATGAACATAGAGTTATCGTTTGATTGCATCACATGGGATGATCATATAATATAGGTGACAATATATTATAACATAATGTAATGATTTGCATTGGTGATAAGTTCCAAGGTATAGTTTCTATGTGTTAACAAAATTCTTGTTATTATTTTCCAATAATAGGTTGACTTCCACAGGGATTATAGTGTAACCTTCGGGACAGCCCAATGATTGTTTACAAGGGTTCCGCGTGGCTTGCTCATTCAAACTATGGAAAGATTACCCACTGTGAGTGAATATTTAGCAGGGCGACATGGCTTTGTTTGAGCCAAGAATAATGAGATTTAAATGAGTCTTCTCCAAAACCTAGCTCATTATTCTCCCTCGCCTTCGGGCTCTTATCCATCCTCTATGAAGAAACCCCACCGCTCCGTTGCCTATGTAGTGCTGCGATTGTCCATGGCTTCTCCCTGGTTAGCTTGCCCCATTGCACCAACATGAAGGCTGTCTCCTGGTGCTTCTGCTCCTCATGCGTTATTCATGTTCCTGTTTATCTCTTCGTTGCCTCCATTGTTTAAACTTGAGCCCTGGATTGTGACAGTCCTTACCATTCTCCTTCAATTTACCCAATGAGAGTGGTTCTTCCTTTAGAGTATCGTGGCTTGTGTTGCACTGCTAGCTGTGTGTTATTTGGTAGAATAACATCACGATTTTTAGGGTTTACCCTGTCCACCGAATAGCTGGGGTTCTCTGCTGTTAGTGGTTATTAAGTACTTGTAACGTCGTTTCTTTTTCAATTTGAAGGGCAGACTCCTTGCTCATGCTGGTCTCGTGCTGGTCGCTGATCGCTGCACTGTTGTTTAAACTTTTCGGTTGCTAAGGTAAAAAGATTTTTCGTTTTCTTTTAAAGATAAAACCAATTCTTGTAAACACATTCCTTTGCTTTTAATAAGTATTAACAACCAGTCGTATGATGGTTTTGCAGATACAATCTGTCTCTCATCTCTGTCTGCACGAAGAGTACAGGGTTGCAGTGATAAGGGCCACGGTAAGCCCTGGTTTCTCCATGGCTCATCCACCTTGTGTAAACCCTTATGGGGTAATGATGGATTGGTCGTTACGGCCTGTTAAACCCTCATGGTTTTTGATTGTTTTGGTTGTTTGTTCGTTGTTTAACATCGTTTGGTTAAGACCCTAGCTCTACTGCAGGGTTCTTCGGCTTCGGCTATGAGTGTAAATTTTTGTTTTATAAATATTACTGTGTTAAAATAGGGAACAGGTTGTAAGCCTTCATGTGTAAATTTGTAATACGGCCGTGAGCCAAGAATGCTGAACTGAGCTTTACAGGTATTAACTTTGTATATTTTGGGATGTTTAGGGTTTTTACCCTTAAACCATTATCATAGTTGTTAATACTATTTTCTTTTCAATATTCTTGGTTTATGTTATAGCACTAAAATTTATATAGTTGTTTACATTATAAAAGATCATTGAAGCTCGGCAGTGACATATTATTTACTACATTTATACTGTTTCTTATAATATGCCTATGTTTGATTATGAGGTTGTATAGTTTTTACTAAAGCTTAATAATATTAAACATTCTGTCACTCTGCTAGATTAGTAACAGTACATTAGTGTACTTGGATTTATTTATTTTTATTAGTTTTTTTTTGTTTTAAACAAAATCTATCAAGGTTATTATATATATAATTTACTAAAGGATAAAATAAAACACTTAAAGTCCTAAATGGAATACTTCAATCACCAACAATGATTTCTCTTCTTACAGGTGTAGCAGTTACAGTTTAATTCTTATTACTAAATATAAAATGATATTGTTTCTATAATTAGTACCTAATCTGCCTGCTTAGTTTATACAACATCTATAATAGAAGGAACATAATATAATAGAGTAGATATATGATATAAGACTATTGTCTTATCTATGTGTGCTGCAGCTTCTATTATTACGTATACTTAGTTTATTTTATATAAAAGAATTGTGAAAGTTATTATAAAACTGGTACTCTTATCCTAAGTCTATTCATAAACATAAATAAACTTAGTATTTTATTTCCAAAATATTATTATACTTGCTATTCTATATATTTCGTAGACATATTCTAGTTTAAACTACATTAATAAAAAGGTAAGTGAACCAACTAAGTCTTACATTGCTAACATCTTAAAAATATAAACTAGCATATGTGTGTTTGATTAAAATTGAATAAATAGAACGGAGATAAGTAAAGAAATTATATTACTTTCCAAAGTAAATTCTGCTAGTAACTAGTGCCTGTGAAAATAGATAGAGATTATAACTATTATTTATTCCATTAAATAAGGTACTTGCAATGATTTAAATTGTAAATAAGTAATCTGTACAGCATCTCCTCACTTTACTCTACTTTAGTGGACTGTTTTACGCTTCTAGAACTTACTACTATAAGTAAACAATACTAGTTATTTCTCTGTGTCTAGATAACTTGTCAGTCTTTATTACAGGTTAATACAACTCCTAAAACAAAAGATATTTCTTCTAAAACCATGCAAGAATTACTCGAAAATTCCATTCATAATCTATTTTCTGTTATCATCATACTATCTTTCTTATAATTTTTACCCTTGTGCTGGAGTATGGTCTGGTAAACCTAGATGTGGAAAAACATAGTGGGTCTTTATTTTTCATCAACAGATTCTATTACTAAAAAACTAAAACACTCTCATCACTAAATCATTTAATTAACTACTAACATACATCCAACCATTCACAGTTTCTAAAACAAAGACAGTTAGATGATAGAACCTGCTTAAGCTCTGGACAACAACAGCAATGGGAGGTCCTTCCTCCCTACCAACTCCTGGAGAGTGCTCAAACACCGACTCCTCAGGACCCCCGAGCTTGCTCTAGTCTCCCTGGCTGGAACTAGGTGCAGCAATAGTCAGATACTAGTCTTCAAACTCAGTAATGATCCAGAACTTATCAGTAAGTTATCCCAGCTAACAAGCTGTAATAAACCAAGTTACTGCAGCATTCCTCTCAGAACAACTTCCTTACTGTTTTCCCTTTTTTTTTTCCCCAATTGAATTCTTGAATAGAATTCCACCTGAATGTTTCTTCCCTGGAAAATATCTGAGCAGCCTTAGCTCTATTCATTGGGTACTTTTAAAATATTTCCTAGGTCTTTTTGGGTTAGTTTTCATTTAATGAGCCACCTGCTCTGATCCCACCTTCTTGGGGGATCATGACCCCAAATATAGGGAAGTTTCCACCTGCAACTTAGGAAGTGTTTGAGGATGCTGCCACTTGTCTTTTTCCTTCCACCTAGTTCCATCCACCAG
>LPNX011233584.1:335338-345661 GCA_001517045.1 Pseudotsuga menziesii
CAACAAGTTTCAACCATATGAATATTAACATAACTACAAGTAGATCATGGATCAATTAAAATGGAAATGTAATGCATATCAATCTTGCCTTCATTTTCAACCACAACTTAGTGTTGTTCTAATTGGTATCTTCTAATCAAACATAAATCGTGGGAATAGTGTTGGTTTATCCCACAATACTGAGAGGGGGGGTGAATCAGTATTGTCAATTTTTACTTTAAAATACACAAAATCAACAATCAAGACACTGATTGTATCGTGGAAACCTCAAAAGAGAAAACCACCAACACAAACTCATTAATAAGATGAATTTAAAAAATTGTTTATCTGCTGCAACAGAGAGGATGTAGATACACCCTAGATTTTTCCTGCAACTATAGACTAGGATGTTGCAACACCCCTACGGTTTTATGCCTTCTTCAATAGACAAGGATGCTATGAGACCCTGTTCTCTAGCTAGGACTGCAAGGAGGCTTTGACCCCTTGCAGACCTGTGGCCTACCCTAGCACCAGCCTTCCACCCTAGACTGATTTTCTTAGTCTTTTAGAACAGTTGAAAAACTATCCACTTTGGACTCTATCAGGCTTGTTAACAGAGACACTTAATTCTTTAAACGTTCATTTATTTAAATACCCTATACCTATTTCGTATCAATGCAACTCTTCATAGCAGCATTATTTTGCTTTGGATCATGTATGTTTATTTACAGACACACCTAATCATCATCTACTCATTCAATCATCTCATCAATTCAGCAAAGGAAAGGTTTCATTTCTTCCCATAGCTCAGGATTCATTTCTGCAGCCCTGTTCATTGTTTTCTGGTGTTTCCATAATCTTCTTCGCGAGATACAATCTAGAAAGTTGATCTTTCTATCGAATTAATTTTAAATCTTATTTCCACAATGTTGCCACCTTTCACACACCTGGCTTACGTGGCAGAAATCTTCAAGCCACTGGGTGTGTACTTGGGGGAAAGTCTCGAGTAAAGGCTGTCACCTTGTTCTTGACTCCTTCGTTTAGGCTCAACTCCTAACGAAGCCAAGGGGGGTAGACCCGATTAAGTTACTAAGGAAAAATTCTTTAGTATGATGATGGTATTAAAGAGTAAGTTTTTTAGGATTTTCGATTTAACAATTGTAAACAACAAATAACATGATAAGATAATCACAAGTAAGCACGAAAATGACACCCAATCACATATAGATTGAAATGAATAAACAGTTGACTAGTGCCATGAAAATGGAGTCAAAAAACAATTAAGAGTGCTTGCAAGTGCTGGAATGAATGTTGTGTAATTGTATCTTGGTTAATTTCAAATTAATGTAAGAAGATGAGTAATTTAACTTAGGTGAGGGGACTCCAGATATACCTAGGGGGTACTTGAAGTATGTCCAAAACTAAACCGTCATAGCTACCCGCAACGAATATGTGGGCTGAATGGAGTCTCTGAGGTTGTTGCTCATAATGCACCCAAAAGTGTAACAGAGATCGGTGCCCTGAGGTCACTTTTCAGGAGTTCCCGCTTCCTTTGGGTATTTTTCCACCGTAATGGTTTGATCGAGGCATTGGATTTTCGCCTGATGGTTTGTCCATTTGGGGAGAGTGAATCCTAATTATTCTAGTCACTCAAGTGCTTTTGATGTAGCTTGACTGATTGGATGAACCACAGCAAAGTACAGAGCGTACACACTGGAGTTTTTGTTACTTTTAGTAAATTTTAAAGTAGGTGTTCTTGTTAAAAAGGAAAACCCTCCAGGAACCTCTTTCGATCCAAGTGGACCTCAATCGGGGAATCAAGGAAGGGTTGATTTTATTATGACTAATGAAACAATTAATGAAAATGGAATCAAAGATACACAACACCAGTTTTCTAATTAGTCCTACCACGCATCTCTTTCCCCTTCCGGGTCAATCGGGAAGTCGTGGGGTAAGTAGTATGATTACTTTTGAAATTAAAATATGGAATAATGCAAAATTATATCAAAGTATACAATCTTGCATGTCAGTACTAAACAAGAGAAAAAAAAAAGGACGAATGCAAAAAAGTGAAATGGACACAGATCCCCCCTGGGGGGATGGGGAGCGGGCTCGAAAGAGCCAACTCAAAAAATATTTTATGTTATTATTATTGTTTACAATATCAGAAAACTGAAATATCACAAATCTCTTGGTCCTTATATGGGATGAAACCAATATCTTACAACTCTCCAAAAATTTTAAATTTTAGTGAAATGGGAGACCCCTAGGGGGATTTGAACACTCCCGAGGCCACTTTCAAATAGAAACTTATTTTCTTTTCTATTACACTTGCTAAAAACCAGCAAGCATGTTAGAATAAAATATTCCCAAAAGCACCTTAAGATTACCTTTGGGTCAACCTACCTTAACTCAAAAAAGACTAAGTTAAAACTAGCTAAATAGGTGAAAAAGGAACTAAGGAAAGCAAGCTTTCCTTGGGATCTTGGCTTGATATTCATGCAGCCAATGAAATATGCATTGATTTCTGAAGTTTAATCTTTTTTAAAACAGAAAAGTAAATCTAGAGCATGCAACCTACTGATGTTCTTTAACTTGCGATGCAAATGGATGATTTTCTTATGCTAGATCTAGAATGCTTAATGATACTTTTCAGAAATGAGATCTAGACTATGAGCTTTGAAATAGTAGATCTATTAAATTTTAATTTAATATAACAGATCCAAATTATAAAAAATCTTTCTAACATAGTAACCAAGTGAGAAAATTGAATTTTATAAGGACGAAGAGAGAGGAAGAGTGTTGGTAGCCTTGAAGATCCACCGTGGAGCTTTCAAGTGGAATGTCGAGGGACTATGCCTTTGGATGGTTTTGGAGAGAGTGAAGAAGCAAACTAGATCATCATCCTCTCCAATCTAGGAACCTACAACTGATATCATGCATATAAACTTATAAAACATGCTAAATCTAGATCTCTAAACATGCTGAATCTAGATCTCTAAACATGCATCAACGGAAAGATATGGCCAATAAACTTATTGAAAATCTCCTTTCCTATCAAGATTATAATAATCTTATTGTCAATATTAGAAATGAATCCTCAAACAATCAGCAAATTATGAACATAGATACAGGTTACCCTCAGTAAAAAATGGCAATGCTCATCCACACATACAATGACATGACATTGTCTTGCCTCCAAAGCTTCTCTTTATTTCAAATGAACAATAACAACAGTACAATAGCAGCAGCACCTCAATCCCAATTCTAACTAGCTTGTAAGAGGTGATCTGAGCTTGATTTATACAAAAAATAGGAGATCCATCCTAGGGGGCGCAAATCCCAAGGAGACAGACCATTGCAGCTGAAGGAGAGTCCATAAATGCTGATCTGAAGCTGAACTGAGCCTAATTGTCAATCGGGGGGCTGATTTAGCTGACACATCAACCCACAGACTAACACATCAATCTACAGAGCTTCCCGGAGACCCCACATGTGTGGAGGAGAGAGAGAGAGGGCACAATTCCCCATAAAGGACGTTGAAGATCAACTCTGGATCTGTCCAGATCACCTCCTTCAGTTAAGTATTTGTCAGATCCAGTCAATCTGGTTCAAATCTGACTGATTTCAATCAAATTGGCTGAGAATCCATTGATCTAGGATTTTGGATTTGCTCAAGTATTCATCAATTTATTAATTAAAATAATCAATAATTGATTTTTTGGGATTTTCTGACTTGAGTGATGGAAAATCACTCAAAAACCTGAAAAAAGTGGGTCCATGGGTTTACATGGTGCTCTTAGCTTGAAAATGAGCACCTACAGGACTGAAACTGACTTCTGAGCCCACTTTTATTACAAAACCAATTTTTCCAATTAAAAAATAGCATAAGTTTTGGAAAACTTAAATTTTAATAAAAAACACTGAAAAAAATTAAAAAGCCTAGGGGGACTGAGACATGTTCAAATGACTTGACCATGATGCCTAGCATGTTTATACATTGACACATAGACTCTAATAACCTCAATAGGCCTAAATGCCAAGCCGACCACCCCAACTTTGGAGGTATGGAGTGAAAAACTCATAAATTATCAGTCGTTTATTCAACAACCAATAATAACCAAGGGAAAAAACACCCTGGGCTGATCGGATTGACAAATAAAGTCTAAGGGACCGAGTCTTTTACAGACACTATCATGCTAGAACATTTATTACAACTCTCCCAAGGGGTATGAACATGTGATATAGTACAACAAGCACTTCCCAGAAGCACTTCCGAAGGTATTCTGAAGTCCGAACAAAAAATCTTTGTCCGGTTCACCAGGCTCACTTGATAAAAAACCACTGAGTAGAACTTAGGTGGTAACATTCTGGCTCCAACTGTAGGACGTGTGCTCGATCTGGTCATAGGGCAAGGAGAGGATACGAGAACACCAGAATCTCTGCTTTATACACCCTGTAAAAACATCTCAACTTGACAAGAAAACCTCAGTAGAACAAGCTTTACATAAAAAACCAAATGAACCATTAAGCTGATTTATTTAAACAAAATAAATGTAACTAACTAATGAAAAAAATGTTTGATTATAGATAAGTACAAAACAAAAAATGTGGAAAGTAAATGCTCTTTTTCAAGGAGCTTATTTTCCTACTCTAAGCATGATATAAAAAGGGTTAAGTGTAATCAGAAATCCAATGTAAACACCTAAGCATTTTATTAACATAAAAAAAAAATTCCTTGTCTTTGGTTACCAGCAAAAGTAAGGATACTTTATTCAAAAAATGCAAACCTACGTGATGATCCAGAAAGGGCGGGATGGATGGGAAATCATAGGCATGAATAATGTCATCAAAATTCCTCCCAAACTGGTAAGTGCTTGCGTAGGCTGCTTCTATCCATGCCTGGACAGGGTTGATGTACAAATCGGAATGATGAGGCAGAATGACTACACCATCATACTGATCATCAAGTCTTATCGAGTGATAATTCACTGTATAAGCCCCAAGCGGCTCCAAATCATGAGGAAACTCTATATGTGAAGATGATAGTTGAGACTGATATTCTACTAACTGCATCACATCTATCTTTTCACAACACTGCTTCTCCATGTCTTCATTATTGATACCTTTGTCCAGCTCTGCATGATATGACTCTGAATGATCATATAAGAGTTTTGAATGTTGCTTTTCCATACTAGGATTTTCCAAGGTCTCCAGATCCATGCTTCCCTCTATGGAAGTATAATAGATTGGACTTCCACAAATTTCTAAATAGACACTCCCCTTGTTGGATATAGAATATATAGGATTCTTAATAAGATACCCACAAAATCCAAATAGTCATCACCATCATATATGTTAGATGTGATGGATTCCCCATTGCTGATATCAGGTTCCAATATCAAGTTCTCTTTGTCTTCATTACTGATACTGATATATGGCTCAGAATGATCATGTGGATAAATTGCATGCTCTTTTTTCATATCAAAGTTTCTCAAGGCCACATGGTCCATGCTCTCTCCTTTAAATATGCCATAGACAAAAAAATCAACAAACCATCAAAAGTTTCTGGTTCATTATTTTCCTCTTTATTCATGTCAAAGACTCGATTTTCCATGAATGTACAGGACTCGTCATCAACATCTTTGTCAGGGATAAGGGAGTCTTCGTCACTTGTATCATGCTCCAAGCTATACTTGTCCTCATTTTCATACTCATCTTCTTCAGAGAAAAGGTCACAAGGCAGTAAACCTTTCAAACTGTCATCATTATATGGAGAACACATAGGAGTCCCATCATGTACATTACAGTTTTCATCATAAGTTTCACTATAAGATTCTGTAATGGTTTCATCCTTAGGTTTGTACTGTTTAGCTGGTGACAAAGGGTAGGCCTGGCCTACCATGTATATATGATCAGGCTCGCTTGAAGTTGTTTCTTGATTACTAACCTTGGGAAGTCCATGTTCCATGACTTGATTTGCAACATAACAAGTGCTTTCTTGGTGGAATTGTTCATAGGGTCTACACCATGGAATTACTTCTTCTACCATGTTAGCTGAGTCTAACTGGTTTGGAATCCTAGGCTCTTGCTAAGGAAACTTCTTTTGATACATCTAATTCTACCTAGGCTAAAAGTTCCTAGGTCCATTATTTATTTCCATTGTGATTATTCTATTGTACATAAGATTCAGTTGTGCAGACTAATTTTCCATAAGTTGGTTTTGACTAGTAATCAAGTCTTTTATCATGTATGTTACCTTTTCCATGGGATATTTAGAGGATTCCTTTTCTTCTTATTCAATAGCTTTCCCCCTTTCTTTGTTGTATGAAGTGTTTCCCCTAGTGTAACTTGGAATGTTGGATTTTCCTGGAGACTGCATATTCTTTTCTATTTTCTTGGCCAATTCCTGAGCAGTTTTTAGATCGACCGACTCTTTGTCTCTGAAATGGTACCTCAAATCACCAGTGAAAGCTTCAATGTAAGATATGAGGATGGAGGCATCCTTTGGCATGATTTCTTTAGGGAGGTCCGCAACCACACGCCTAAACTTAGTCTTAAATTCATCCTTGGTTTCATTCTCCATCCTCTTAATGTTATGAAGGGCAACAAGCAGATGTCTTGGTTCTTTCTTTTCTCCCCATTTCTTCTTAAAACCCTCTAGGAATTCACTAAGAGTTTTATATGAACATCATCTAGGTTGAGGTACCATTATTCAGCATCATCTTCTAAGGATAAAGCAAAGAGCTTCATTTTGACATCGTCATGGTCATGGGCAGCATCATTGCAATAACTGACTAGGTGCTTTTCAAACTTTCAAAGGTGAGACTTGGCAGTGATGGCATTATTGCCCTAAAATATGGGGAGCTTCTTGATAGCATCTTTTGGAATGGCATGGGGATCACCTGCTATCTGAGAAAAGTAAAGGGATTTGAACAATTCCGTCATTTCTAGAGATTGGTGAACATGACTCTCTACAAATATGTGATGGATATCTGAGAGGGATTGGTTTCCTAAATTTTCAAGGTTTATATGAGAAGTCTGCCTATTCAATCATTCCCAAATAAACCTTTCAGGATCAGGGAGAGGATTGAATAATTGATGGTGGTTTCTTCGGTTAGAAATTCTTGGAGGGATGTTAGATAGTGGAGTCGCCAAATGGATCGAGTTTTAATTTTTATGTTTTTTAAAGAAAGGATCAATCAAATTTTTTTTTTATCTTTTTAGTTGTTTAGAAAAAAGTTAAGCTAAGTCGTACCCGGGAATAAAAATATTTATCCCCGGCAGCGGCACCAAAAAGTGTTGCCACCTTTCACACACCTGGGTTACATGGCATAAATCTTCAAGCCACTCAATGTGTCCTTGGGGGCAAGTCTCGGGTCAAGTCTGTCACCTTGTTCTTGACTCCTCCGTTTAGGCTCAACTCCTACCGAAGCCAAGGGAGTAGACCCGATTAAGTTACTAAGGCAAAATTCTTTAGTATGATGATGGTATTAAAGAGTAAGTTTTTTAGGAGTTTTGATTTAACAATTGTAAACAACAAATAACATGATAAGATAATCACAAGTAAGCACGAAAATGACACCCAATCACATATAGATTGAAAGAAATAAACAGTTGACCAGTGCCTTGAAAATTAAGTCGAAAAACAATTAAGAGTGCTTGCAAGTGCTGGAATGAATGTTGTGCAATTGTATCTTGGTTAATTTTAAATTAATGTAAGAAGATGAGTAATTTAACTTAGGCGAGGGGACTCCAGATATACCCAGGGGGTACTTGAAGTATGTCCAAAACTAAACCGTCACGGCTACCCGCAACGAATATGTGGGCTGAATGGAGTCTCTGAGGCTATTGTTCATAATGCACCCAAAGGTGTAAAAGAGATCGGTGCCTTGAGGTCACTTTTTCAGGAGTTCCTTCTTCCTTTGGGTATTTTGCCACCGTAATGGTTTGATCGAGGAGTTGGATTTTCTCTTGATGGTTTGTCAATTTTAGGAGAGTGAATCCTAATTATTATAGTAACTCAAGTGCTTTTGATGTAGCTTGATTGATCAGATGAATCACAACCAAGTACAGAGCATACACACTGAAGTCTTTGTTATTTTTAGTAAATTTTAAAGGAGGTGTTCTTGTTAAAAAAGAAAACCCTCTAGGAACCTCTTTCGATCCAAGTGGACCTCAATCGGGGAATCAAGGAGGGGTTGATTTTATTATGACTAAGGAAACAATTAATGAAAATGGAATCAAATATACACATCACTGATTTTCTAATTACTCCTACCACGCATCTCTTTCCCCTTGTGGGTCAATCAGGAAGTCGTGGGGTAAGTAGTGTGAATACTTTTGAAATTAAAATATGGAATAATGCAAAATTATATCAAAGATACAATCCTACATGTCAGTACTAAACAGGAGCAGAAAAAAGCGAAGAATGCAAAAAAGTGAAACGAACGCAAATCCCCCTTGGGGGGATGGGGAGCGAGCTCGAGAGAGCCTACTCAAAAAATATTTTCTTTTATTATTATTGGTTACAATATCAGAAAACTAAAATATCAAAAATCTCTTGGTCCTTATATAGGATGAAACCAAGATCTTACAACTCTCCAAAATTTTCAAATTTTAGTGAAAGGGGAGACCCCTAGGGGTATTTGAACGCTCCCGAGGCCACTTTCGAACAACAACTTCTTTTCTTTTCTGTTACACCTGCTAAAAACAAGCAAGCATGTTCAAATAAAATATGCCCAAAATCACTTTAAGAGTACCTTTGGGTCAGCCTACCCTAACTCAAAAAAGACTAAGTTAAAACTAGCTAAATAGGTGAAAAAGGAACCAAGGAAAGCAAGCTTTCCTTGAGATCTTGGCTTGCTGTTTGTGCAGCCAATGAAATATGCATTGATTTCTGGATTTAATCTTTTTTAAAACAGAAAAGGAAATCTAGAGCATGCAACCTACTAATGTTCTTTAACTTGCCATGCAAAACGGACGATTTCCTTATGCTAGATCTAGAATGATTAATGATACTTTTCAGAAATGAGATCTAGACTATGAGCTTTGAAATAGCAGATCTATGTAAATTTTACTTTAATATAACAGATCCAAATTATAACAAAGCTTTTGAACACAGTAACCAGGTGAGAAAATTGAATTTTATAAGGAAGAAGAGAGAGGAAGAGTGTTGGTAGCCTTGAAGATCCACCGTGGAGCTTTCAGGTGGAATGTCGAGGGACTATGCCTTTGGATGGTTTTGGAAAGGGTGAAGAAGCAAACTAGATCAGCATCCTCTCCAAGCTAGGAACTTGGCAAATGAAATCAAAGACTTGCCAAAATACTTGTGAGATCTGGTTAGTACAAACACAGAGATTCAAAATAACATGCATATAAACTTATAAAACATGTTGAATCTATATCTCTAAACATGCATGAAAGGAAAGAGATGGCCAATAAACTTATTGAAAATCTCCTTTCCTATCAAGATTATAATAAGCTTATTATCAATCTTAGCGATGAATCCACAAACAATCAGCAAATTATGAACATAGATACAGGTTACCTCAGTAAAAAATGGCAATGCTCATCCACACATACAATGACATGACACCGTCTTGCCTCCAAAGCTTCTCTTTATTTCAAATGAACAATAACAACTATACAATAGCAGCAGCACCTCAATCCCAGTTCTAACTAGCTTTGAAGAGGTGATTTGAGCTTGATTTATACAAAAAATAGGAGATCCAACCCAGGGGGGCACAAATCCCAAGGAGACAGACCACTGCAGCTGAAGGAGAGTCCATCAATGTTGATATGAAGCTTAACTGGGCCTACTTGTCAATCAGGGGGTTGATTTAGCTGACACATCAACCCACAGACTGACACATCAATCCACGGAGCTTCCAGGAGATCCCACACGTGTGGAGGAGCGAGAGAGGGCACAATTCCCCATAAAGGATGCTGAAGATCAACTCTGGATCTGTCCAGATCACCTCCTTCAGTTAAGGATTTGTCAGATCCAGTCAATCTGGTTCAGATCTGACTGATTTCAATCAAATCCGCTAAGAATCCATTGATCTAGGATTTTGGATTTTCTCCATTATTCATCAATTTATTAATTAAAATAATCAATCATTGATTTTTTGTGATTTCCTGACTTGAGTGATGGAAAATCACTTAAAAACCTGAAAAAAGTGGGTCCATGGGTTTACATGGTGCTCTTAGCTTGAAAATGAGCACCTACATGACTGAAACTGACTTCCGAGCCCACTTTTATTACAAAACCAATTTTTCCAATTAAACTATTAAAAAATAGCCTAAGTTTTGGAAAAAATAAATTTTAATAAAAAACACTGA